>JAQQSO010003745.1:0-13331 GCA_028658305.1 Pachyuromys duprasi | reverse complement strand
TGGGATAACTTTTTCAATAATTCTGAAAATGTCAAAGCAGGAAGTTAAATGATGTAACTACATGTTTCTTATGTCTAATTGATAATGGAATGGCCATTAATCTTGATTCCAAACAATTTAGGAAAAGAAACCATTGTGATCTAGTTGCTGTTGCTAGAAATCTGTCTGCTGTCTGGAACTTGACATTAATGATCCTGGCACAGGTGTGTTTCATTTTATCATGTGATGAAATGTAGACATGAATGCACTACCTTCAATTGCAGTAAGTCGCATTAGGCAGGATGTGTCAGGTCTTAGAGAACAACATTGTTATGTATCTCTTAATGTAAACAACAAAATAGGTCACAATACACCTTCTTATCTGCATTTAAAACAACAACAACAAACAGTCACATTATTTACCCATGGTCAACCGTAGTCTGAAAATATTGACCAAAAAATGCAGTAATAATTGTTTTAAGTTGCATAATCATTCATATAGTAAGATAAGATCTTGCATTGCCTGCTCAGTCCACCTGTAATATAAATCATCCCTGCGACCTCAGTCTCATTCACAGTAAGTCATTCAGAAGGCATCTTTAATATTGTTTCACTGTCGTGGTAGCACAGGGCTTATATTCAAAAAATATTTATTGTACTTAATAATGGCCCAAAGCACAAAAGCAGTGATGCGGACACTCTCATATTAAAAGAGAAGACATGGAAAAGTACATCCTTTAATTTCTCTACTTAGAGAAATAAATTTTAAAAAATTACGTGCTGAGCCATGGTGAGAAAAGCTTCATGCTTGAAACTCTGAAGAAGTAAAAGGAAAAAGAAGTCCATCCTGTTTCTTCCTTCCTTCCTTCCTTCCTTCCTTCTTTCTTTTGTTTTCCAGAGAGTGAATTGTGTATGTACCATGATACATGCATGGGAACTAGGAGAAATTTTGTGGGATTTGGGTCTTTGTTTTCAACTTCTGGGGACCAAACTCAGGTCCTGAAGCCTGGAGACAATTGCTTTTATTGTATTGAACCATATCTATGGCTATCTTCTGATTGTATCTCAAACTGCAAAAATGATGGCCAGAGTGATGCATAAGTAAAATACAAAATACTATTGGAAAGGCTTCATAAATTCTCTGATAGAGTCGATAAAGAAGCTGTTGGGACCTTTTTGGTAGCATCATCCCTGTCAGAGTCTCAGGCCACTTTTGAGGGCCTTTAAACTCATCCCCTAAGGCTGTGGGAGGAGAAACTACCCCAATACAGAGAAATGAGGACTCATCTGGAACAATCACCATGTTGCGGGGATGATGACATGGAATTCCCCAAATGATAAGAATTAAGTTGTCATTAAAAGGATTAGATGTGGCTATTACTAAAGGATGAACTGATTTGAAATTGTACTACTTTTGAAAAAAAAATAAAGAAAGGAAAGTTTTCATTCCAGGGACAGTTTATGTGTTGTTAGGACCAGCTAAAGTGTGTGTTCTTTCAGGTCATGTTTGTTCGCTTACATTGAGTCATGTTTTTCTCTGAAATAAAGTCCTAATAACTAGGTTCAAATAGATCCACTTAGTCTGGTGAGCAAGCAGTAAGGAAGATGGTCAGAGTGGAGTCAGGAAGATTGCAAGAGGGTCTAATGCACTCACTGTAGTGAGTGCTCCAGGAAGAAACCCCAGAGGCGCACAAGATTCTCTAACTCCCAAGAACGTGCAGTCAAGTGATTTCCCATTGCTCCTGGGAAATGAAAACCACAGAAGCAAAGGGAGACAGCAGGACTGCTACGAAGGATCCAATGTCAGATGACGAGGATTACAGAGATAAGAATCCAATAGTACAATGAAAATTACCTGGAAAGAGGTGATCTTATCCAGAGAAAGATTTTGTCCAAAAGCAACCTAAGAGCAGAATAACTGGTACATTTAATGAAAACACTGGGACATATTTAATCTCTCTCTCTCTCTCTCTCTCTCTCTCTCCACACACACACACACACACACACACACACACACACACACACACACACACAGTAGTAGAGAACTCTGCCCCACTATAACAAATATTAAAAGCTGAGTGGATACAATGCGAAAAGAAATCTGAAAGATTCTAGGCTTAAATATCTGTCTCCAATAAATTTCCTTCACAGATGACAGTTTTTTTCCCTAAGATGCAAAGATGTAATATGGTATATTCAGACACCACAGTCAAATTTCACACTGTCTTTTAAATGGAACAATAAAGAATGTTCAAGGCCTGTGGAGAGGGCAGCTGAGATGTGTGCAGGCCTCGCACACAGCCAGCAAAACAGGCAGAAGAAAAGCCCTGCTCTAGGAAGACTACCAATGTTGTTTCTGCCCCCCCCCCAAGAATTGATCTGTACTTCTAAAGGACAGGATCTTAAGAGGAGAGGGAAGACAAGAAGAAAGAATGCAATGTTATATTCAGTGAATGTTGATGGGAAGACTTGGCTAAGTAGCAACCTTCAGAGATCTGTCAACATCTGTCTGAGCATCAATGTGTCATGAGTATGTCCCCACACTGACTTTTTAAATTTTATTTATTTATTTGTTTGTTTGTTTGTTGCAGTTTATTCACTTTGGCTTTTACATAGGTTCAGGGAACCAAACACAGCTCTGATCGACTGAGCTATCTCCTCAGCTCCTAGCAACTCTTTCTGAACAGATGTATATAAAACAGTTTTGACACTATTTATATGAGACAAGGTAGAAATCAGAGGGGTTATTTTAAAGACTTGTGCTCTCCACAAATTTTTATTTTTGCCTCTGATATGAAAATTCTAACATTAACCATGGATGTCAAATTTAAGATAATGAATATATATTATTTATTCTAGTTCTATTTTTTAAAAATTCTTTTGTAGTTTCATACATATAATGTGATACATTTGAGTCCTCTTTACCCTTGGTACCCATTCTCATTCCTTTTGGTTCTTTTCTCCCCCGGTACCCAGGACTCATCCTCCTCCTTCTCCTGGAAACTTTCTTATTCTCAACAATCTCTTCCCTTTCATGTCTCTTTTGACATGTGGCCCAATGAGTATAAATAGGGTTTCATATATGAGCACGAGTAGGAGGTTATACACCAGACCATGCCACCTAACAGTCGCTATCACCTCTTCCTCAGCCGCCATTAACAGCCACAGACCCTCTGGGAGGGGTGAGGTCTCCTGAGCCCTGCTTTCTTCATGATGAATGGCAACAGGCAAGTCTTGTGTAGGTAACACATTTTCAAGGAGGTCATTATCACACAGGCTCTGTCATGTCCACAACTCTGGCTTAGCTCTTATATATGACCCATCTCCTCTTCCATGATATTCCCAGAACCTTGGGGTGATAGGGAATGTGTAGGATATAAATTTTCCATTTAGGGCCAAGAACCCCACAGTCATTTCTTTCCCTCCTCCCTTTGACCAGTTGTGAGTCTCTATCCTAACCATCGGCCAGGGAAACGGGGTGCCTCTGAGCCAGGAGGAGAGCAATGCTAATATATGCTTTCCACTTTTAATTTTAAGACTGCAGTTTTCCCTTACTTAGATTTTACTGTGATTTTTTTTCAAGAAGATTTTAATCTCCTTAATTTATGGAGAACACTTTTCACACAAAAAGAAACCAAAGCCACATCTGCTCTGATAATACTAAGTATACGATTCCTGTGACTGGCACTTCAGGCAACATGGAATGTCGTGTTCAGTAAACTCATGAGGATGTGTCGGAATGTAGTGCTTTGGAAACAATGCACTAGTTGCTACAGAACTAAGCCTTTCATGTGCAATTATCATCTCCAAAGAATTGAAAACATGGAACTCATATATAGCTATTTCACACTTCATAAAGTCAAACTTGGACATTAGACTTGAAGAATTTCACAGAAATAGATAGAAGCAATATTAAAACCTATAGCTGACCTTTTATTACCTTATCATTGCTTTTACAAAATTGGGTAATTAATCATGTCATTGTGAGAATTCAATGTATTCTTTAAAGTCAAATACTCTTTTGCGTTTTCCTGTTGGGAGAGAATTATATTGACATATTTATTTTCAAGTGCTATTTGTTACAATTTCACTACCTGGTAACACAGAGTCAAGAACAATGGCTTGTTAATGACAGAGGAATCAGATAAATGCAGTTACATGACACTAAATTGGTCTCCCTGCACGAGAAGGCTTTAGCTGAAGGTGGCGTTGAATTAAGAAGGACTGTGTGGATGAACTCAAGGCCATGCTCTGAGACTCCAGTTCAATCAGCAATTGTAAATTCTTGCAAGTTACAGAGACATTAAACAACAAAGATATTTTAGAAGATCTTCTACTTTTTATCTCTATGAAGAAAGCTCTATTGTGGAGAGTTAAAGTAACAACACAGAGATAGGAACAGAACCACAAACGGTTAGGTTAATTATCGTGGGTGATAAAAATAGCTTAGAGGAAGGACAAGATATGGCAAAGAGGAAAACTGAATGTGTTCTTTTCACCTGACAATAATATCTTTTGGTTTCTCCTCACCAAACTAATAAATGGGTAAAAGTGTAGAAATATATACAGGAAAATCACAAGAAAAGAGACAATGGCAGAAAAAAAGCCATCAACAGACTGATGAAGACTGGAGATGGTGTTTTGTAAGTCAGAGTAAGGATGGAGGCTACAGGATCCACTAGAGATCTCAGAGGACAGAGCTCCTGAAGTTCACAGAGGGGGATTCCCTGTAGTGTGTAGTTAGCCCATTCGCTAGCCTGCAGCATGCACAAAAACTTGTGTTCAGCTTTCTGAGACCCCACTTTCAGGGGTGAACACAGAGAAAGACCACCAGGATTGGCAAAATGCCCGATACATGATATATGGGGCAGAAGCCAGTCAAGGTCATGCATATGCACACACATACACACAAACACACACACACACACACACAGAGCTACTTAAAAAACTGCATAGAGCAGCAAAGACACCTTCCAATGTCATGTGTGAGGTAAGGGAAGACCCACAATCCACCAAATAAGACCAGCATGCAACTGAGAAACAAATAGGACAATGTGTTCTCAGAAACAGGTAGAAGCTTGTAGTGTGATTATGAGCTTCAGCTTTAGGGCTAGTGGTTACAGAAGCTAACCAAGACACAAGAAATTTAAAGTTAGGCAAGAGAATTTCAAGAATTATTCCAGTAACAAATCTGATAGAAGGAAAAATTGGAAAGAAAAAAGAAAAGCATATCACTAAAATGATACTGCTAGAACATTCCCTAGAAGTAAAATACGTGAGCTTGACACAGCCGAAAGATTCAAACAACAGGAGCAAAGAGACCCATTCCAGAGCATCAAAAATAAAGGGTGTGGTTTTCCCAGAAGGTACTTATCGGAAATGGCTGTCCAGGGGATTTAGTCTTTTTCCTGAACTTATGTTTGAATGGCAGTCGACTTCTCAACAATGAAAAATGTGAGAGAGCATGGCACCATGCCTTCAATACAAGGGATAAAAAAGAATTATTACTGAACTACTACCTAGATCAAGGCTGAGATGATCGAGATAAGTTAGTTACATACACACTTAGGCGCACACACACAAACTTACTTACCACATCCTATTCTTAAAAGGCCAGGAGGCTAAACCCAGCCTGACACTATACCCAAAAGAGAAGGTGACACATCTCTGTAATTTCAGCACAGGAAAAGTGAGTTCAAGGCCAGTTTGGGCTACATAGCTACATAGTTTGGTCTATACCCCACAATGCTTTCTCTACAACCAAATGGACACAAAGACTTATGCTTGTTGTAATTTCTTGCAAATGCTGACAACCCCTTTTAATGGCAAGAAGCAATCTATTAGATATATGGAAATTTGAAGCAAAGAATAGTGGGACAGCCTGATCTGTAAGTGAGAAGTGTAAGCAGCTAATGGGAGCATTCAACCCAGGTCAATTTAAAGATGAACACATGCACACATACACACACACACAAATACCTGAAGTGATTTCATCTTCAGTTTTGAGCTACAAAGTGACCCCATAATAACTCCATCTAGATGATGATCTATGATCTAAACACATGAAGGGCACTCAAAATCACCTCATGGATAGGAATCCCCCACTTCTGAGTGACAGGTGTCATCCCATGTTAGTACAACACATTACCCATGTGTGCCATCCCATGTGTAATGGGCCAGAGGCCTCCATGTCATGGGGGCTGCATGGTTCTCTTTGTGAAGAATGTAATTATTCATTGCCAAATAATTACTTTTGTACCTTTTATGACACAGTAGTAGACCAAGTCTCCCAGAAATAAGTTTCCATTTATTTAGAAAAATTACAACTTCTAGTTCATCTTGGATCTTGGCTCAAAAGTTTTTATTTTTTAGCTCCAAGATGGCTACCTTTAAATTTTTCTGTGTTAACACATACAACTACTTTCCTTTATCCACTATGCAAATTCATTCAAATAAAATGTAAATCATGTGATAATTGTGTGCCAAAAGTCCTATTTTCTCTCTGATAGGAGCTGATGCAGTTTCTTCCAAATAATGGCTTATGCATATTCTACAGAAGCTCCAGACAGCCTTGAATATTGTTAACCCCTTGACTATTTCAAATGAAAAAGAAAATAAAGCTGACTGAAAACTGTCTAGAAAGGGCCTGCAGAGGTCTGCTGGCTGAATTGTTAAGATGGTAGATCATTTTTATAAGTCTTCAGTGGTGTTGGATGTCTCTACTCTCATCAGCTAGACAAAATGAGACACTGACAGCTTGTTATACTTCCTTTCAAAATACCATCCCTTCAATATGAAAACTAGAAATTCTGATGCACATAGGTAAAGGCATCAGTCACTAATTATGTGCTTTTTCCAGCTGGAAAGGCTCTCACAGACACAGAGCCCAGACCCAGCAGACCCCAGACCTTGGAAGCAGGAAGAGGAGGTGTTGCATACAGGCTGTGTTGGTTTATATGAGAATGATCCCCCTTGGCTCATATGTTTGAATACTTGGTTCCTAGTTGGTGGAACTGTTTGGAAAGGACTAGGAGGTGTGGCTTTGTTGGAAGAGGTATGTCACTGGAAGACGGCTTTGAACTTTAAAAGATTCATGTTATTCCCAAAGACTCTCTCTCTCTGCCTTCTACTTATGATGAAGATGTAGGCTCTCAGCTGTTCCTACCACCATGGAATCAGCTTTCATGCCATCATCATGGATGCTAACCCTTGGAGACTGTAAGCTCAAATTAAACACTTTCTTTTATAAGTTGTTTGGGTCATGGTATTTCATCACAACAAATAAAATGACCCTCCCTGAGTGCAACTGATTGTGGGTCTGTTTTTGGTTTACTTTCCTTTCTCTTTGAGTATAATAATAATAATAATTGCCTAATAAGCTTTGGAATAAGACTGTAAAATAATGCCTGTTGGTTTAAAAAAATTAATCTATGCCAAGAGAAAAGAACACTTTGTTTAGAATATATAAGAGGTTTGTCAGGAATGGCTTAAGCTACAGTTGGCTCTGGAATGTATCTTATTTTGACTATAGGAACAAAGTTCATGGTAATCCCTTTGAGTGTGGGATGGAATATTTTCAGCAGGCTGTGTGTGTACTGTGTAGACGTATGTGTGTATATGAACAGACACCACCACAGACAGGTAGTGAATAATGACACTTTTAAACTTTTAGAGTTATGCAAGGCTTAGGCTACTATAACACAAAGAACAAGGAAGCAAACTCCAGAGACTAGAGACTACACAACAAACCTATTCAGTTAATTAGAAGACAATTTCTCAGGTCACACAGGCAATAAGTTGATTAACTGATCAAATCCAGGGCAGAGCTGTCCAGTATGGGCAGTACAGAGCTTGCTGCAATACCTGAGGTCCTCACTCTTTGCTGAGTGCCTTCCTACAGTCTATGCAACCCCACTGGGCAGCAATGGCCTCCTTTATTTATAAAACACTGTTAGATAGAACAGTTCATACATGAGTTCCGATTTTTATTTATATCATGGATTTATACTCAAATGCCCCAGAAGTCATGCAAATCTAAAAAGTCTAATTCTTAAAATTTTATCTTTTCTAAAACTGAAAATAAACTAGTTACAGATCTTCATACTTGTTGTTTTTCATTTCTGAGTCCCTGGCATTGGGAAGTTCTTGCACACCTTGCCATTGCCTGTTCAAGCCCCGCTGTGTCATAACCAGGCCTACAGCTTGACAAGAGCCTTACCTATCCAAATAGCACCATGACTCCTGAGCGGCCCCAAGCATTTGTGGGTTTGGGAGGTGGGATAATGTCTCCTATTTCCAAATTCACTAAGTTGTCCCATTTTTTTTAACACTGTCATACATCTATGATGTTTTGCTTTGTTTTGTTTTTTCTCTCTATGCTTCACCCACCATTATGCATGCATGTGTGTATGTATGTATTTATTTATTCACTTTGTATCCCAGCTGTAGCCCTCTCTTTCTTCCCCTCCCAATCTCACCCTCCTGCCATCTTCTCCTCCCATGACCCTCCCCCAGTCCACTGATAGGGGAGGTCCTCCTCCCCTTCCATCTGACACCAGCCTATCAGGTCTCATCAGGACTGGTTGCATTGTCTTCCTCTGTGGCCTGGCAAGGTCGCTCCCCTCTCAGGGGGAGGTGATCAAAGAGCCAGCAACTGAGTTCCTGTCAGAGACAACCCATACTCCCCTTAGTAGGGAACCCACTTGGAGCTGCCATAGACCACATCTGTACAGGGGTTCTAGGTTATCTCCATGCATGGTCCTTGATTGGAGTATTGGTCTCTACAAAGACCCCTGTGGCCAGATATTTTGCTTGTGTTGCTCTCCTTGTGGAGCTCCTGTCCCATCCAGGTCTTTCATAAGATTCCCTGCACTCTGCCCAAAGTTTGGCTATGAGTCTTTTGTTCCAGTTCGTGAAATCAAACCCTGAAGGACTGCTTTTTGGATAAATTATATCAAACTCTCTCATATTAATGATTAAACAGCACAAATAAAAGCAGCAATCAGGCTCAATTCCTGACATTTGGGTTCAGCGAAGGGTCTAGAGAAGCTTCTAGAAGAAGTACACCCCCTAGAACCCTGGCTTCTTCAGGATCCAGCCAAACACCGTGATGCCGGCAAGGCAGCTTGGAAGAAGAGGGAAACAGGTGTGCCACTGGGCAAGAAGCTGCCAAAGTGCTCAGAGCCCCAGCTCCCTGGGAGGCCATCTTCAGAAAGCTCTGTGGAAAGGGCTAATTGCAAGGTTGTGACTTGGTTACATTGGGAGATAATGATTCAACTTGTAAAGAAAGCACTAAGAAAAACCTGCCGCCCCCCCTTCCCAAAAGGGAGACTACTATGTGAGAGTCCCTTGAGTATGTCAAATGGAACTCTGTGGTGGTGTAAATGTCTTAAATGCTGTTGTTGAGGATAGCAGCCACAGACCACCACTGAGCACTTGAGACATGGCTGTGACTGGGAGAAGATATTTTCATATTTTTTAATTAATTTAAATGAAACAGACTCATGGGGTTAGTGCACTAACACCAGATTCTAATTTGCAGCTCAGACCACATACACACACACGTACATGCATGTGTGTGCTCATGCACACACGCACACACACACAGCTTAATGAAGATTCTCTGTAACCACATCTCCTGATAATGTCTGGAAAGTGGTTCTGACACCAACAGAACCCTCACCCAATTCAGAAAGCAGTCTTAATTCTGTTCTCTGTTCTCTTAGCCACCCTCCATCTTTCATTGTTATTTTCTCCCCCTGCTCCCCCAAAGCAGTGAGACATTTCCATAACTCCAGCTCTACTCATAACCTCCAAACCCCAATGACCCATCAAGCAAATAAGGTATCTGTGCACACTGATTTCTTTCTTTTTAATGGGTATCTACAGGTCTATACTCATAACATCGTATATTGACACACAAGACATGTTTATCACTGAATTCTAGGTACACTTGCATTGGTTACCTTAGAACTACCTTGAACACCGCTTTCCCAGACTGCCATTCCCTGATAAAGCAAGGGTTTCCTGCACTGCCTTTAAATTTCTGTGTGTGAGCAAATGTTTTCTTGCTTCACATGATACAGGACTTACTCCTTTCTCTTTATACTTACTGTTTGTGTTTGTATTAGGCAAATTTAACATTGGTTCTTTTTGGTTTCGATTTATGTGACAGATCATTAATATGTATAGCCATTCTAGGAATAACTTCACAAACTATTGGGGACAGAAACAAGAGCAAAGATTTATGCATTTGTTCGCGCATGTTTCCTTTATAAGTGCCATCTACTCTGTGTTCTAAAAGCATGCAAAGCAATTTCACTCTCAGTTTACATTCTTTAACAGAATCATCTATTCTTCAAATGAATAGAAAGGAGGAAAAAAAGAACCTAAGGTAAACAGGAAACAGGAGGGGAAAAAGCAAGGGGTATCTGGGATTTTCTACAGGAAAGACTCAGTAGGTGTGGAGGTGATTCAGAACAAGGGCAAGGCACAGGAAGAGTGAGCACAGAGCAGCGGGTATACTTGAGGAAGCCCCTAATACAGCAGACTTGCACATCTTAGAAATGCCTCCAGGGTCATGAGCCTAGAAGGTCAGAAGAGGGCAGATAGAAGGATTCATCGAGGAAGGGCCTCAGCAGAACAGAAGGGACAGAGATGGAGCAGGAGGGGCTGGCACCCAAACACGATGCTACCTAGAGCTGCTGGTCTGCATATGGTTCTCATTCCTCCCTAAGGAGATGTAAGCAAGAGAAATCTTTACCTGTGGTGTCCCGCATAACGTGGGCCACGGATATGGCCTATGCCTCGGCACCCAGGAGTAGGACACACAGCTTGCCCTGGAAGGATTTTCACATCATTTGACCCTTCAGGAAGCAAAAGAACATAGCTTGAAAACTCTGATTGAAGAATTGAAAAGTCTGAAACATGGAAATGATGTTAACAGAAATGTTAAAAATTAAAACAAACTGTCACCAAAAACACTGAGTAACATGACAATCTATAACGTGACATCGCAGAGCCTGTGATGGCTCAATAGACACCACTGCAACACAGCTAGCTTCAGAGGGAGGAAGATGGACAGGAATTGAAGGATGTTTTTAAAAAGCAGAAGAATGTTAACTTGTTTTTCAATGATCAGCAATGGCAAAGGCCACATAGCTACAAGTTGATGGTTGAATTCTATAAATCTTCAAAACCAAGTCAATAAGTGGTGGACGCAAAGCCCAACACATCGTCCATAGTGCCCACCACATGCATGCCCATGCACACAAACACACATACAAGCACACACACATACATACATGTATACACATACATATACAACACACTTACACACATACGCACACACTCAGACATACACATGGTCCACGATCCATCCTACACCCAGCTACTAATTGAGGGGTACATCTCTTCAGGCCTATGCCTTCCCTCCTTCCCCAGCTCCTCCCCTTCTACTTCTGGCTTCCCTTTCCAGTGTTTCCTCATCTCCCAGTTCCAGTATCTTCTGGCTGTTGTGTAGGGACACGCTTGCCCAGGGCCCTCTGCAGGAGGCCCCTTTCTCTGGGCTCCCATGTGACAGAAGTGCCTCATTTCCTCCCTGTGTCACTCCAAGACCTCCTGCTCCCGTCCTCCCAGATGCAATCACTAGCCTCACTCTCATCAATTGGCTTCTGTTGCCATGTCACTTGGAGAACATGGTGGCATCCAAACCATGCGCTTCACTCCAATCTGTTTCCAGCAGCTGCCCGGGTAGGCTCAGAGGCCACCCTGGCTTCCTGTGCACGTGCACAGCACCCCCACACCACTCCCCGTGCTCCTGGCCTCACTAACCTCATCCCTGGTGGCTTCTTCCCTGAGCCCTGGCCACACACAGTGGACAACACTGGGACTGCTTTGTCCCCCACAGTCTGAAACAACAGTCCAGCTGATGGCCAAGCACAGTCCAGCTGATGACAACGCTTGCTCAGGTGTCCCGGCTGTTTTCACCTGCTGCTGTTTCCAGCATCAGCAGATTTTCCCTCCCTTGGTTCCCTCTCACCGGAAGCCCACTCCCTCACCTAACTTAGGATCTATCTGCCATTTTTTGACATGCTACTGCAAATAACTGAAGCTCCTTTGACTCTCTGCCTTTTTTATTTTTTTTTTTAAATTACACCTAGCTATGGGTCGGAGAACCTTCCGTCAGCTCATCCAGCTGCTCCCCCAGTGTTTTACGTGATGACGTTCTGGGTGTGGGGTGGGCAATGATCTTTCGTAGTGCTGAGCAATATCTTCCACTCACCTCCAGGCTCTGGCTCTAGCAGCTAGCTTGCGTGCGGCCTGCTGAGAAAACAGGACCCAGTGGACTGTCCTCTCCTGCCTGTGTGCTCTCATGGCCATTTCTCTCCTCCCTGTCTACTGCAAATTAAGGCAGTGTTCCTCTCTCTTCAAGGTAAACTCACCATTTTTGTGTGGACTCACTGCCTCATTCTTGGGGATCTTTAAATGATTGCATTGTGTTTCATTTTAGTCCATTGTACAAAGGAAGAAAAATAATAATAATTTAAAAAACCCGGAAGCAGTGGACCCCACATCCCTGGCTCCTCAGCAGCTGTTCACACTTGCTCCTTCACAGACATGTGCCTCGGAGCGACCTCTGTCCCTTCATACCTCACTACTCAACTCACACTAATCTATCCCCCTGGCTCACAGGCATCCCCAATGCGGGAAACCTATTTCAATTACAATCTAAACACTTATTTGCTCGATGTCTATTTATTTTGTTAGATTAGAGGGTATGAGCCTAAATCTGCTTAGCCACAGTGAGAACAATCTCTAGCCATCAGTAAGAGATTATGAATGAGCGGGGGAAATACCCGAGGGTTCTTCCTGTGAGGGGCTCACAGGCCAGAAAAGAGCTTGACCTATGACCATTAATTCATAGTACAGAGTGATTGCACTGCATGGAAATGCTAAGTAAAGCAAGGTGATCCCAGAATCCAAGTGCCTGGTGATATCAGAATAAATACTTCAAAAATCCCACATCTTTTCATTTACTATTTCCTAGACAATAGAAAAACTGGATCTTAGATATTTCTTGACTTTGCTACAGGTTGAAGGACAAATAGAGAGGACCAGATCTGCCTCACCCTGGGCTAGGCATAGCTCAGAGATACACAGCAAGTGTGTGCTTGGTGCTTGCCCCAAGGTCCCAGGTTTCAGTTACCAGTAAGCTGCCCCCAAGAAACAGTTCTCAAAAACAAACAAATAAAAGTAGCTTGTAAACAAGCCAGAGGGAGGGTCTGATGTTAAAAATATTAAAAGCCCTTAATTAAGACATGTGTTTCTACAACATTTAGTTAAAAAGGGAG
>JAQQSO010003744.1:0-13331 GCA_028658305.1 Pachyuromys duprasi | reverse complement strand
AAAATGATCCTGTACAACCACAGATCATCTGGAGGTATCTCCATCCCTGACCTCAAGCTGTACTACAGAGCAATAGTAATAGAAACTGCATGGTATTGACATAGAAACAGAATAGTGGATCAATGGAACCGAATAGAAGACCCAGAAATAAATCCACACACCTATGGAAACTTGAGTTTTGACAAAGAAGCCAAAACCTTTCAATGGAAAAAAGACAACATCTTCAACAAATGGTGCTGGTTCAACTGGATGTCTATATGCAGAAAAATGAAAATAGATCCATATTTATCACCCTGCACAAAACTAAAGTCCAAGTGGATCAAAGACCTGAACATAAAACCAGACACATTAAACCGGTTAGAAGAAAAAGTAGGGAAGACCCTAGAACTCATTGGCACAGGAGACTACTTCCTTAACAGAACACCAACAGCACAGGCTCTAAGATCAACAATAAATAAATGGGACCTCATAAACTGAAAAGCTTCTGTAAAGCAAAAGACACTGTCATCAAAACAAAAGGACAGCTTAAAGACTGGGAAAGGATCTTCACCAATCCTACATCTGACAGAGGGCTAATATCCAATATATATGAAGAATTCAAGAAGTTAAAAAAGAGCAAATCAAGTAATCTGATTAAAAAATAGGTTATGGTGGTGGACTTGGAGGGGGCGGGGAAGAAGGAGATGAGGGAGGGAGTGGGAGGGTAGGAGGGAATGGGGGAGGGGGCTACGCCTGGGATTCAAAGTACCTAACCTGTGATTGAGATAAAAATAAATAAATTAAAAAAATAGGTTATGGAGCTAAACAGAGAACTCTCTGTAGAGGATTGTAGAGTGGCAGAAAAGCACTTAAAGAAATGCCTTAACCTTCAGGGAGATGCAAATCAAAACGACCCTGAGATTTCACCTTACACCTGTCAGAATGGCTAATATAAAAAAACTCAAGTGACAACACATGCTGGAGAGGTTGCGGAGAAAGGGAAGCCCTTCTCCATTGCTGGTGGGAATGTAAACTTGTACAACCAGTCTGGAAATCAATTTGGCGCTTTCTTAGACAATTAGGAATAGTGATTCCTCAAGACCCAGCTATACCTCTCTTAGGCATATATCCAAAAGATGTTCAAGTACACAAGGACATTTGCTCAACTATGTTTGTAGCTGCTTTATTCGTAATAGCCAGAACCTGGAAACAACCCAGATGTCCCTCAGTTGAGGAATGGATACAGAAATTGTGGTACTTTTACACAATGGAATACTACTCAACAATTAAAAACGAGGATATCATGTAATTTGCAGGCAAATGGTGGGACCTGGAAATGATCATCCTGAGTGAGGTATCCCAAAAGCAGAAAGAAACCCAAGGTATATACTCACTTATATAGACCTATAAAATAGGATAAACATACTGAAATCTATACACCTAAAGAAGATAAACAAGAAAGAGGACATGGGGTAAGATGATTAATCCTCACTTAGATAGACAAATGGGATGGACATTGAATGTAGGAGAAAACAAGCAACAGGACAGGAGCCTACCACAGAGGTCCTCTGTGGGACTCTACCTAACAATGTATCATAGGAGACTCACAACCAAACCTTTGGCAGAGTGCAGGGAATCATATGAAAAAAGGGGGAATTAGTCAGACTTCGTGAGGACAAGAGCTTCACAAAGACCAAATAGATCAGGGCACAGGGGTCTTTTATGAGACTGTTTCTCCAAACAAGGACCACGTCTGGATATAAACTAGAACCCCTGCTCGGATATACCCCATGTTAGCTCAGTATTCAACTGGGTACCCTAGTAAGGAGAACAGGAACTATTTCTGTCATGAACTCAGTGTCTTTGTCTTCGACCCTCCCCCTTGCCCACGAGGGAGGAGCCACCTTCCTAGACCCCAGAAGAGGACTTTGCACCCAGCCCTGAAGAGACCTGATAAGCTAGGGTCAGATGGAAGGGGAGGAGGTCCTCCCTTATCAGTGTACTTGGAAAGGGGCAGGGAGGAGATGAGGGAGGGATGGGGAGGGTTGGAGTGAATGAGGGAGGGGGCTATGGCTGGGATACAAAGTACATAACCTGTGATTAATATAAAAATAAATAAATTATATTTAAAAATCTCTGGAAATTTGGGCACTGGTATATAGACATACATCAACCACTGTGGAGGGATTTCTATTTTTAGTGCAAAAATTGGAAAACAGAGAATACAACTGTGTCTTAATTTTTCTATATCTTGAAATAGGCATGAAGTTGAACTATAAGAAACCATTTTTGGTGTGACAAAATAGTTTTTATATTGGCATTTATACAGTTTAATCTAGAATGATACTAGTTTTCTTGAGGGAAATGAAACCCAAATTACATTGTATTATCTATCAAGATGTGCAATATATTTGGTAGACAGGACTTCCTATTGTCCTTTGCCACAGATGACTTCTTAAAGGGACTTATCCCTTGGGCCATTTCACAACAGTACCTGCTGACCTTTTATACCAAGCAAGTGAAAACAGTGTAGGCACAGGGTGGCTAGACCCAGCACCATACCCTGTTATGTAAACCAATGTTTTGCTCTGATTAAGGGAGACATCTATAAAGAACAGCTCGGAGGAGGTGAATCGCTAGTCTCCCAAGCCACAGCAGTCACTGGGATAGAAGTGTATCAGCATGGCTGGGAGCACTCATCAGCTGGCTCAGTTTGCAGAAGGCAGACAGGCATGAGGTATGCACCTGCAAGTTGTCCTCTTTCAAAGGTCAGCCTGTTACATTGCTAGTATATGCCAGGATCTTGTCTACCCAAGACTTAGTGTAGTTTCTCTGATGTCGTTGCTTGCTCATCGTGTTATGCCGTGACATTGGAATATAGCAGGAAAATGAGAGTTTAGCCATATGAAAATTTCTCTGAACTTTCAGTTTGTGGATGTACAAAGATGTGCCTAGTGCTTTTCACACAATTTTTTCCCTGGTTTTTCAGCAAGTGTTTATCTCTTATCTACATCCTTATCAACTTACTTGTTTAGCAGTGCTGAGGGCAAGACACAGGGCCTTTCATGAACCAGGCAGTGTACCACCGAACTACAACTCTCGCTATGCCTCCCTCTCCCTGCCTCTCTCTCTTAAGAAACAATTTTGTTTTTTTGGAAACTGAATAACATCTGAATGTGGTGAACTATATGAAATACATTTTACAGAAATAAAACACAGTATTATCTTTATAAAAGACTTTATTAGCATTTGGAATGCATAATATTTTATATTAATTCTGTTTTCAGGCATGGCACTCAGGGAATTAATTTTTCCCAGTGAGTTGACATATTACAGTCGGAGGGGACATGAATATGATTGTTAAAACAAATACAGGATCTCAGCTGTAGCACACATTGAGAGTATAATTTACACAATGCACACCACAATAATATTTGACAGTGATAAAGTTGACTTTAATTCTGTTTTTAGTAAATGCCTCTATTAATATCTTGAGAGTTTTCTTTAAAAACTTAGGTATAGTCCTGTCTTACAGTTAACATTTTTCTTTTTTAAATAATTTAATTATTTATTTTATTAATTACAGTTTATTCACTTTGTAGCCTAGCTGTAGCCCGCTCCTTCAAGCCCTCTCAATCCCACCCTCATCTCCTCCCATGCCCCTCCCCCAGTCCACTGAGAGGGGAGGACCTCCTCCCCTTCCATCTGATCCTAGCCTATCAGGTCTCATCAGGACTGGCTGAGTTGTCTTCCTTTGTGACCTGGTAAGGCTGCTGAACAGTTAACATTTTTCACAATTGATTCCATTTTTCACTTCCTATAGCGAACATTTTTCTAATGCTTCCTTCTTGGATGTCTTATTTTTTTTCTTTTCCTTCTGAAACACATGCCTCACTGTGTATCCCTGGCTGGCCTGGAAGTCTATATCTAGACCAGACTAGCAGTGATCTGCCTGCTTCTCTCTCTGCTGGTATTAGAGGTGTGTGCTTTCGTGCCCGGATCTTCTCCGAGTTTTAAGTTCACTGTCCCGTACTGTAGTCTACGACCGTCTTACTGTAAAATAGCACACCAGCTATAGCTCTTACTTGAGACTCAGTGCCCACTCTCAGAGTTTCCTCAACTCTTCTTCCACCTCTTCAGTCTCATCTGTCTCATCAGTCTCTGTCACCACCATTCAATTTTCAACTTAAGAGAGATCAAACATTTTAGATTTCACACAGGAATCAAATCATGTGGCGTTTGCTTTTCTGCATCTGGCTCATTTCACTTACCACAATAATCTAAGCATATTGTCCAAAAAGATGTGGTTTCATTATTTCGTAGTTGAGTAAAATTCCATGTGCACCTGTAACACATCTCCCTCTCCCTCTTTCTTCTCCGCATCTTCTATTTCTCCTGTTCTTCTTCTATGTTGGACAAGGTTCAATATAGACTGAACTCCGCAGTTCAGTCTGTCTTGGAATTCACCAGATAGACTAAGCTGGCCCTGAGTCCACAGTGATCTTCCTGTCTCAGGTTCCTAAGTGTTGAAATTACAGGCATGAACTATCACGTTTGGGTATACTATATTTAAGAAATCCATTTATCAATTGATTTTATGTTTGGGTTACTGCAAATAATGCTGCACTAGACACAAGAGTGCAACTGTCTCTTCTGTAAACTGTCATTCCCTTCGGATTCAAGCTACAAGGTTGCTGAATACTAGGGTCCTCCCCTTTACTTTTACAAGGGAACACAGCATGCCCTAATCCACTCCCACCAACAGTGTGCAAGGGTTCTCTCCCCTGCTGTCCTCACGAGTGCTCCCTATTTTTATTCTGTTTGAAGTAGCCATTTCTATCATTGTATAAATATTTTTAAATGTAATGTGTTATAGTTATCAAAGTGTTTTCGGGGAAAAGAGCTAATAAGTTATCTCCACTGATTATCCCAACATTTGGAAATGTTATGATGCCATGCCTTATCTATTGTTGAGCAAAAATAGAGGCACGATCTATTTCAATAAACATCAGCATGGCGAATTGTATATTTTAAAATCCCATGTTCCTTTATTAATTGTATAAAGTTTGAATTTTAGGAATTAATAAATTTACTCATTTAAAGTCTTTGATAATTGTCTTCCAAATGTAATACAAAACAAACACAAAAAAGGGATTTCATAGAAATATATTCATTGCGCTAATAAAAATTTAAAGATTTAATTGCTGATTTTCATGAAAGGAGTTTCTTGGAGAAACGTACAATTATAGAGCATTTACTTTTCAGTCCGTCTCAGAAATAATTCCTAAAACATTAGATCAAATATCAAATTAGGCAAAATAAAACCTTACACTACTGTATCTGCACAGTAAGCTCTTTGTTGTTCATATTTATAGGTATATATAAGAGATACTTACATGAGTTATGTGTAGCCAAAGCATAAATAATACACTTGATCTTAGCCAAAAGGCTGAGATATGATCCAAAACACAGAAGTTATATTGAAATATTTTTTGAGACAATTATACTTTATTCACAAGTTAGGGGCAAATTATCGGATCATGCTTCCAAATCGGGTGGTTATTTTTTTTTCATTATCTACTTAAGAACTCCAGCTCATGGACCCAGTTGTTTGTGCTTCTTGACAGCGACAACGGTGAACGTCTTCCAGCATGAACAGTGCGGAGGCAGTGTGAACTCCTAGTTCCCAGACTGCCATTTCCACGGCAGCTTTGCACCTGTGTCAGCGGTCGCGGTCATGGTGTTGCACTGTTTAATGTCTTCAGTGGAGCACGGTGCTGCTAGGAAATTATTTCCTATGTAGATTTCTAATTTATACCAACAGGCACAACAGAGCAATGTCCCGGAGATCATGGACTAGGATTGCAGTTTCCAGTATCAGTTGTTGAATATTCATGCTTTAAAACGCAGGGTTCATTAGGGTTTAAAAATGGAATTCTCATTTGGTACTCTGTGTGAAAACCTCCCTTTGCGTTACTTATAAGTGGAAGACAATTTTTAAAGATTTATTTTTATCTATGGGCATGTGTGTTTGTCTGTGTTTCTATTTGCAAGTGTGTGGGTGGAGAAGGGGAGATTCAGATCCTCTAGAGCCAGGGCATATGGTAACATAGGCCTCTAATTTGAGCTACTAGGGAGGCTGAGGCAGGAGGATCTCACAATATCACCCTGGGCGATTTACAAAGACATTTATTTTTTATTTTTTCAAAATAAAGTGAAAAGAGGGCTGTGAGCCTAGCTAATGAGGAAAATGCTTAACTAGCATGCTGGATGCATGGATTTAATTCTGTCCTGCTAAAGAGATGAACAAAGGGATACCTTAGTAGAGAGAAATGCAACAGAAGCTGCGGTCAGGAGACTCTGGCACAATGGAAAGCATGTTGGACTTCTATTGACGAGAAACTGGGGAAACTGTTAGAAAAAAAATTCTAAGATTTTGGAAAATGTCATTACAAATCTATCAAATTCTTCAGCATGAAACTCAAAATGGAAATTAAAAAATAAGACTGCATTTTTAACTGAACAATACTGCTAAAATATTACGACAAATTCAAAATTTGTCGTTAAGGAGAGAGACATACAAGGCACCTTTAAGATAAAACATTCCATGGTCATAGTACAAGAGAATGAAATATATTTTAAAGCAAAAATACTGCTAGAAAGAAAGATGGTTAACAACTTGTTTCCCATCTCTGGGCAATGTATCTTGCCTGTTACAACTTGATCTCTAGGACACATTAAGGCTTCACATAAATCAATGCTAAGAGAGTTTGGAATTTGTGCATAGATAGATGAGCACACTGATCAATCAAAACAGACAGCTCAGAAATAGACCTGTGTGCATTTGGTTTGACATAGGACAGAGGAGGTTCTGGGAAAATGATGGCTGAGTAAGCAAAAGGACAGTGTACGGATTCCCACTATAGAATTCATTTCCATATGGCAAAGACTGTAGCTTCAAAAACTGGTTGTAAGCTTGAACACACACTTCACACATCATTAGAAAGCAACTTGGAGTAATGGTTCTTTATTTAAAACCTATTAAAAAACATGACTAGTGTGTGTGTGTGTGCAGGGGGAACACCGGCGTGCCAGGTGTGAGTGTGGAGGCCCGAGAAAAACGCTATGGAATTAGTTCCTGTCTTCCACCTTTGTGCTGTGTCTGAAGATTGGACTCAGGCAGTCAGTCTAGAGTATGCTTTGCTTGCTTTGCCAACCCAATGTCCTCTCTTATTACAGTTTTCAAAAAAAGTGAAAAACAATTGTAGTGTTGTCCAAATTAATATAATGAGATTTGACTCAATCAGAAAGAAGACGACACACACACACACACACACACACACACACACACACACACACACACACACGAATGGGATTGATGTTACTTCTACGCTAGTTTAATATAGGTTCAGTTTGGTTCTAGTTTTGTTAAGTTCAGCTCTAGGGCAACAGGACTGCCTAAACGTACCTCTCTGTGGAGAAGCCCAAAAAGGAAAGAAGAGAAAATATGATACAAAAATACAATAGCTGTTTTTTTTTCTGGTTGGGGATAAGAAGTGCAGGCAAGGATGACTTAGCAGTAGGCTTCAGAAAACAGTAATAACACTATTGCTGTAGGGAATGGCCAGTGGGGACACCAGCATTTGTTTTATTATTTTCTCTTTCAACTATTTGTGTGTGACAAATACATTCTGCTTATAAAAAGTAAAAAAAAATTAAACTATGATAAGTTTAATATGTTAATATCTATAAACTATGTTCTTATTGGATCACTGGGGTACATTAACCTAAACTCGCTGGTTGGAAAATAACTAAAAAGTTAAAATTAAGATGTCAACAGACTAGGAAGGTCCTGGGAAGTAAGACATTCGTGGGTGCTCATTTCACAAGTGTGAGTAACTGTGCCTGAGCCTCAGCACTGAGAAAAGCAACACTAATAAAGAATTTGGATTATAGCTTCTGTTGATAAGATCATAGAACTTATATTGCATTTATCATTGGTATACAATGAATTAGAGGTTTCTAACAAATACTTTTGACTGACTTGTTTTCTCAGTATAGTAGCTCCGAAATAACCTACAAATATCTGGAGATAAATATTTAAAAGATGGTCTAAACACACAAAAATAGAAATAATGTAAGAAAGATAACAGAAACTAAACAAGGTCATAAATGTTTAGTTTCAGATCAGGTAGGACTGACCGAGAGGCACATTCACCCTATCATGTATGTAGCTGACAGATTCCCGTGTTGGTTTCTAAAGCAAACCATCTTGTACACCTTAGCTGTAAATAAGATGCGTAGATTTTTGCCTTCTACAGCTGAGAATGAGTAAGAAAAATGTATTTTTTTTTAAAACAGACTTGATGTATCCCTTTCCATCAAATTAAGAGAAATAATTAAAATATTGTTAACGTTTCAGCATGCTACATACTTTCATCTCATAGAATCAGTATTCCTAAAAATCTTCATTAGGTCAGAATTCCATATGTGTTTGGCTATATTCTGTCTTTCATCTAGCCCTTTTATGATTCATCCTCCCTTTCCTTCTCACCTAATGTGTGTGAGGTGTGCACGCATGTGTGTGTGTATGTGTGAGTGTGTGAATTGGTCAATTCATGCTGGTCAAAATATTCTGGGATGTTGATCTTCCATTTGAAATCAGTAGGTTTACCAGGGGCTACACTCAAATACTGGTAGGCTTGTGTGCCCAGCTCTCCTCTCTGTGGTAGGTTCTCATCTGGCTCGGTCCCTTTTAAACACACCTTCTTTCAATATTCCAAAGCTTTCAACTCTTAGTTGTCCACAAGTCTTCATCAACATAAGGTATAATACAACAGACAGTCACACCCATCCATAACTTAGGATTTCCATGTATTATTCTGCTTCAGACAATAAGCCAAATCATGGCTTGGTTCTTTATCAACATTCTTCTATGATAATAATAAGACTTTAGCTGGATCATACAATCACATTTGAGATTAATTGGTGCTTTCTATTTCACACTATTACAACATATTTGAATGTTTTGTATTACTCAGAAGGTCTGATTTATCACCCAAAGACTGAACTTATTTCTCATCTAAATATGTTTGTTATATTTACGACAGGAACTTTCACAAAACAATAGTAAAAACCTCTGCCTCTTCTCCCACTGTACTTTCACATCAGTGAGTCTATTTTTCCATTAAGTTGGATTAATTTTATACCTAAAATTTCCTGGCATGATAAGTTTTGTGACAAGGTTTTGCTCCCCTTTCCTTTCAGTTCTTTCCTTTTCTCTTCTTTTTATTCTCATTTCAGAGCAAAAGACCCAAGAGAGGCATCATTGTGTACTTTCTCCCTGGTAGAAAGCAGCCTAAAAGAGGCCAATTTCTCTCTCCTCCAGGAGAGTTCCTGTTCCCCTTACTAGGGAACCCACTTGGATACTGAGCTGCCATGGGCTACATCTGTGCAGGGGTTCTAGGTTATCTCCATGAATGGTCCTTGGTTGGAGTATCAGTCTCAGGAAAGACCCCTGTGCCCAGATTTCTTGGTTCTGTTGCTCTCCTTGTGGAGCATGACCTCAGTGGTTTGCTCTTTGATCACCTCCCCCTGAGGGGGAGCAGCCTTGCCAAGGCACAGAGGAAGACAATGCTGCCAGTCCTGATGAGACCTGATAGGCCAGGGTCATGTGGGACGGGAGGAGGACCTCTTCTATCAATGGACTAGGGGAGGGGCATGGAAGGAGAAGAGGGGGGGAGGGGGGGTTGGGAGGGAATGAGGGTAGGGGCTACAGCAGGGATACAAAGTGAATAAACTGTAATTAATATAAAAATTAAAATTAAAATAAAAAGAGGCCAGTTTCTACAGCTATTCAGTTAGCAAGGGTTCTACAGCTCACACACCCAAACTACACCCTCCCAAAGTTAGCCTTTCTTGGAGTTTCCCAATTCATTTCAAAATCAGCCTTCTTCTTGAACATTTGTTTCTGTTAACTGCTTTTACAACTGTTCTTTAACAAGTAGATTTCCACTATTCTTTTTTCTACTAGTCTTACTATTAGTGCATACTGATTATGCAGAGCAAAGGGTTTCCTTGTGACTTTTTGCACATGCATATAATGTATATTAATTGAACTAAGGTGGTCTACCACTCTTCTTCAGCCCAGATGCCAATGTCCCTTAATCACACTAGTGATTCTATTATTCCATCAAGCTGGAGTCATTTTATGCTTAATATTTCCTCAATATTTCCTTGATTTTTATAGTACACACACATATATGATTTATGGTGCCAAGTCGTGTTTCAATATATACATTTTCTTAAGACTTTTAATCAATATGAATCTTCACTATGTTTTTATCTATGAAGACATATGAGTATAAACTTAATCTGCATCTGTCATCTACCAATACGTGGGATCATTTAATTATTACAACACTATAAACCAGAATTTACCCAGCAGTACATGAAATATTAGAACACTCAGCTCTGAAACATTATCAAAGAAAAGGGTTACTAGATATGTTTTACTTTAAATTATTAAAGAGAAAAGCCCAACAAAAGTGGGTGTTTATAAATACATCAAAAAGTTGTAAATTTGTCATTGCTTGAGATAATTACACGTTTCAGATGCAACCCATCCCAACGTTTGGCTGCTGAAATGCAGCCCTGTAATCTATTTTCTGACTTCAGTGAGGTACGGTTTAAAATCAGGGTCAAAAGAAGGTGAGGACAGACAGTAATACACTTGTTGACCCTTCGCAGGAATTCCAGATAAAACTCCAGAAGTTGAGTCAAAGATAATCACAATAACAAATGCCCCATCTATCTACCTGTCAGCTTCTTCCTCTAAGGGAGGGACAAAAGGTCACTAAAATAGCCTTTTTCTTTTATTCCCACGAAACATTTTTATCTTTTCTTTTTTTTTTCCAAAAAGAGGGACATTGAGAAATGGTACTATGAGTTAAATAGGGCCATTGAAACTCTTTTTCATTGAATGTATGTTTATTCTAAAAACCCCAAACATTAAAGCATTTTCCACCCTAGGGAGAAGAACATCAGAAGATCATGAAAAATCTTAATAAGGGCAATAAGAAAGGAAACAACTAACCTCATGTGGATGATCGATATAAGTGAACAACCAGATAAAGTCAAACACCAAGTTTCAGCCTTTTCTTGGCCATGTGCTAAGCTTAGGTAATGTGGAATATAACAAGCATTCATACTTTCTTTGCCTACTTTTTTCCCATAAATATAACAGTATTAAAATTCAGCCAGATCCACTATATTTTTTCCGATGAAAATACTGGTCAATCACTGACCATGGAAAACACTGAAGTTACTCTAGTCTACTGCCGCTTTGTTCAGGTCTGTGGTATTAGCCTGATTTGGCTTTCCTACACAAATGTGTAGCTAGTATTAGCTAATCACAGAAGAAAGAAGCCTGTGCTGGTATTCCTCATAGCTCGCCTCTCCAGATTAGGGCTTAAAGAACAGACACTGTAGCACTCTCCTCTCCATCTACTTTTGTGAAATTTAGCGTAGGTATGAGTCTTAAAAGGAGGATATAGGGGAGAGGGGGAGATGGCTCCACCATAGCAGTATGGTCTGAGTTTCCAGAGATCCTAAGTCTGTTCCCATCACCCATACAATAGCTAACAAACATCTGTAACTCTGGTTACAGAGCATCTGATGCCTTTTCTCCATGGGCACTGCATGGCGTAAAACCATATGGGCAAAACAGACATACACATAACATTTTTGTTAACTAAAATAAATTTTAAGAGGGAGTTTATAAAAGGAGAGGGTGGGAGATACAGTCAAAATATATGATATGTATGTATGTATGTATGGATGTATGTATGTATGTATGTATGTATGTCTTTACAGAGGAAGACAATGCAGCCAGTCCTGGTGAGACCTGACAGACTGGGTCAGATAGAAGGGGAGGAGGACCTCCCCTATCAGTGGAGGAGGAGAGGGGCATGGGGGAAGAAGAGGGAGGGAGGGTGGAACTGGGAGGAGACAAGGGAGGAGGCTACAGCTGGGATACAGAGTAAATAAATTGTAACGAATAATAAATAAATTTTAAAAGAACAAATCTCATCACTATAAATAAGGTGTACATAGCAAGAAAATTTATATTTAAAAAGGGGAATGTATAGTAAACTTGAACTTAGATGTTGGGAACGTTTAAGTATTTTTTTAAGAAGAAAATCTCCAAATAAATTAATTTACTTTGACCTGTAAATGACGTCTATCTCAAAGAATTTACTTACAATTGAAAGGCTTAGTAGAAAATAAATGCAAGTTTTTCAGATATGAATTAATATCATCTTGGATTGCTTTTTATTAATATGTATTAGTTAATATATTAATATCTATCTTCTTGTAGTTAAGCATTGTTAAAATCACTGTAATCGATTATATTTATTGTCCCCCAAACCCTAAAAAGTCATAAGTTTTGAGAAATAAAAATAAGATAATATCTTATTTTCCTTATAAGATCTACACCACAGAAAATTTTCTTCTAGAAGCAACAAGTATCTTTTTAAAATCAGAAGTCATGCATACTGTCATTCTCCTGAAGGCTGTAATGTGCCTGTTACTGCCTCTGGCCAAACATTGAACTTCCTGTCTCCAAGGGATGCTGAATAGAAAGGAGGCTGAGGTTCCCTGAGCTGTTGTTCCCAGGTCTATCCCTCACTGTACAGAGGCCGTGAGGGCCTGGAGTCTGAGTGATTTGCTTGCTGCTTATCTGTATCATCTAGAGTAGCACCTATTGTTCCTTTTTGGAAAGTAAAAGAATATTCTGAATGGCAAAGTTAAATCCGACTAGATTTAACTGGTGCTCGGCTAGGGCCTGCTCAAGGAAAGAGAGATCTGCCTGGATAAGCATTTCTGAGGAAAAAGCTGATGTTTGTTGACCCACACTTGACCAAATAGACATGAAACAGCATTTACAAAGGGATGTTGCAACGTAAAGAATACTGCAGTGATATAATCACAGAATCAATGAGGGTTTGTAAGGAAGCAAACTTTCCAATTCCTTCCAAATAATCAACCAGTGCCTATGGAATTGGAGCTTTCAGTTGTCATGTAAGCTTATCTGATAATTTGAGATAATGATTCTTGCTTGATTTAGGAATTTCCCCGAGTTTTCCCTTCCCCCTGCCCCCTCCCCGTTAACAATATGGAACCTTGATTAATATTGGTTGTAGAGTACATGCCAACCAATTGTCAATTTTAGAAAATGTTGCTTCCAGACTCGTAACACGCATGTTCTTTTTTTAAAATTTATTTATTTTTATATCAATCACAGGTTAGGTACTTTGCATCCCAGGCATAGCCCCCCCTCCTTCCTTCCC
>JAQQSO010003743.1:0-13333 GCA_028658305.1 Pachyuromys duprasi | reverse complement strand
AGCAGCCACGAACATGGTTGAGCAAATGTCCTTGTTGTGTACTTGCGCATCTTTTGGATATATGCCTAAGAGTGGTATAGCTGGGTCTTGAGGAATCACTATTCCTAATTGTCTAAGAAAGCGCCAAATTGATTTCCAGAGTGGTTGTACAAGTTTGCATTCCCACCAGCAATGGAGGAGGGTTCCTCTTTCTCCACAGGTAGGCACTACTTTTTAAACTCTTTAATAGGTGTATCTTCTACCTCAAGCTCTCTCTCACCAACCCCCCCTTCACTAGGTAGGAGAGAAAGAAAGAAAGAAAGAAAGAAAGAAAGAAAGAAAGAAAGAAAGAAAGAAAGAAAGAAAGAAAGAAAGAAAGAAGAAAAAGGGCTTAGACCTCTTTACTTCTTTTAGTTGGACAGGGTCGTGGGTTCTTTGGGGGAATACCAATCTCAGTCATCAAGATATCCACGGTCCATCAACAGTAAACAGCAAATGCAGCAGCAGCCTTCCTCCTCAGAGCCCCCCTCCGTCTGTCTCAGAGCATCCTCTCTCTAAGCGTTTTTTCCCAAGCATTCCTGAAGCATTCATTCCTCTCTCTGGGCTCTGGTATTTATATGCTCTCAGAGTCCTCAGATTTAAACTAACTGCAGCTGGCAAAGTCCATACCCCTCTCCGAGCCACACAAGGCTGTTACCAGCTGATAAAAACCACATGTTCCTCTCTGAACCACAGAAGGCTGTTATCGGTTATAGGCAAACTAAAGACAGCCCCGTATCCCATTCTTGGGATTAAAAAAAAAAAAAACATGTTTATGTAACTTAACTGAGTTTTTAAAGAAACCAAAACTAACACTACAGTTCCTTGCTCCTTACAGTCAGTGGGAACAAAACATGAACTTCCACATGGTTTCTGGCAACAACAAAAAGACCAGCCTCCAGCTGAGGTAGGACCACAGAACCAGACAAGCCCCTCTGAGGTAGCCATAGACCACGGTCCTCACCATGGCCTCAGGTGGCAGAGAAGGCAGCTTGATTTCTGGGTGCCCTGTGTTCAACCATCAAGTTTTGGAGAGTAACCAAGAGCAATGGTAATAGCATGTGATGTTTAGGTTTCCCAGTGACCAGCGACTAAAAGAGAGGAAGCTTATTCTTTTTTAATTTAGATTTATTTTTTATAATTTATTCACTTTACATCGTGATTGTAGCCCCTCCCTTCTCCATTGCCAGTCCCGCCCTCCCTTCCTCTTCTTCCTTATCCCTGTCCTCTAACCCTCAGAAAGGGAGAGCCATCCTCTCCTACCATCTGACCCCAGCCTATTGAGTCTCATTAGGACTTTCCACTCCCTCTTCTGTGGCCCCCATGGCCACCCCACCAGGGGGACTTGAACGAAGAGCAAGCAACAGAGTCACTGTTAGGAACAGAGGTAGCCTATTCTTTACCCTGAGGTTTTCATTTGGTGGCTATGGTGCCTGAAAGAGACATTGCCACTCCATTGTAGGGTCACATCATTTAAACTAATTTTTATATTTTAGAGAGCTTCTGTATAATAGGTTTCTTATGGCTTTTTCAAAGATTTTTATGCTTATCCCTCCCTATTCTCCCTAGTCTTTTGCAACAACAGTGTTAATGCCTTCACCTCTTTCTAATTCTTTTTCTCTTGTGGCACTGAATTCTTTTCTTATGTTCCATTATATGTAAACTCTGGCAGCTTCTAATGACGAGTCTGTTCCTGAAGCTGTTTTCATGGCTCTTCATCTTACAGCAGAGCACACACACACACACACACACACACACACCGGGCTGTGGCCTCAGGACTACTGTTTCAAATCCATCTCTCTGTGATACACACCCCTATCTTGGTGTGTAAAACACCCAAGTTCCTGATCTTCACTCCATATTTAAACTATGTCTATGTTTTCAACATCTATCATCAAGAAGGCAAGAAATTTGCTGTCATGTTGGGAGAGGAAGCTGTCAGCAGATGACATGTTCTGGCCTTGGTGGGGCCTGTCTCTGAACATGGGATGGTTTGGGTTCTATTGACAGGAAGTATTTCTGCATAGTTGAAGCACCTATAACCAGATACGAAAAAGAGATCATGTGCTTCTGCTAGCTCAAACCTGTGGAATTTCCACAGCTCTCTGTGATTTCAGTTTATTCTAGATTTGAGTGTCTGGGTGAGTACAGATGCTGGGGTCCTATTCCTGATCACCTGAAGAAACACAGTGATCCTGTCTCTTCCCATACACAGACTGTCACTTATTAGTGGATTCCTGTCTGAGAACTAATCACAGCTCTTCCTTCCCTTTGTGAGTATCAAAATATAGTTCTAGAAATTGAAACTTTAGGGGTAGTGCCTGGCTCCCATGTTACTGCAGCCATGACACAATTTTATGGCAGTGTGTCACAAGTTCACCATGAAAATACTCTGAGCTATTAAAAGGGGAGAAAGGACACGGTCTGTTGTTATCTCCACAATAACAGGAGACCAGAGAAGAATATTCCTCAGAGCATCATGGGCTTCCATGTTACAGTGGGACGAAAGAAGCGTGAGTGAGCTGAGGGTCTCAATGTCCAGGAGAAACCAAATCTGCTTAATTCAGAGGAAAGATACCTGCAATACCTCTGAGAGGGACACGGTGGTCCTCTCCTTAGCTACAAAGCAAATGGCAGGAGATGTCATTCTGGATCAAGGGCAAAACTGTATCTGCATTTATGTGTGCACATGCTGTGCTTGTGCATGTGTGTGTGCCTATGCGATCTGGTGTACGTGTCTATGTGCGTAGCAGATGTGTGTTCCTATGTGACAGATGACCCAGTACATGTATCTACTCACAGACTCTATATTTCACATGCCTGAGTGTGTGAGCACAATTCCTCAACATTTTTGGAATACGGAGATGCTGTGGTAAATTGTTAATAATTAGAATTATACCAGAGAAGCATTGTCAAACACAGGAGAAAAAGGGCAACGGAGAGACAAGCCATGTGAGGCCGCCGCACTGCCATAATAGGAAAATGGACCCAGCTCTGCTATGCATCCTGAAGTTACTTAATTTCCTGTTATTCCTACTATCAATTAATAGTTACCCGGGGGGGGGGACTGACTTTTAAAACAGGGTCTTGGGTGTTTCCTGCTGTGTGTGAACCAGCAGGTGTATGTGGCACATACAGAAGTGTGTCAGGGCCTCAGAGAATGGAAGTTCCATCCTAAACATGAAATGATCACTAATTATTTCCATAACCAAACAGTGTTCGGAGACTAGATCCAAGAAAAGCCAGGGCAATGCTAAGCCTGTCTCTCAAGTGAGAGGGTGTGTCCCGACTAGTTTTATGTCAACTTGACACAAGCTAGAATGATTTGAAATGAGGGAACAACAATTAAGAAAATGCGTCCATAAGACTGGCCTGTAGGCAAGTTTATAATACGTTTTCTTTCCATTCTTCTTTCTTTTTTTCTTCCTTTCTTTCTTTTTTCTTTCCTTTCTTCTTTCTTTTTTTCATTCTTTTTCCTTTCTTTTTCTTTCTCCTTCTTTCTTCTTTCTTTCTTTCTTATTGTTGTTTTTGAAACCATGTTCCTCTACATACCCTGACTGACATAGAACTCACTATGTACACCAGACTGGCATGAAACTCAAAGATCCACCTGCTTCTGCTTCCTGAATGCTAGGATAAAAGAATGAGCCGCAATGCCCAGCATGCATTTTTTTTGAATTAATGACTGATAGAGGAAAGTACAGCTCATGATGGGAAATGCCACCCCTGGGTTAGGAGTCCCAGGTGCTATAAAAGGCCAACCAAGCCACCCAGGAGAGAACAAGCCAGTAGGTAGCACTCCTTAATGGTTTCTGCTTCGTTTCTTGCCTCCAGGTTCCTGCCTTGAGTTCCTACTCTGGCTTCTCTCAATGATGTGAAACTATAAGCTGAAATAAATGTTTTCCTCCCCAGGTTGCTTTTGGTCATAGTGTATTATCACATCAGTAGAAACTCTAGCTAAGACAATGTGGTTTAAGTGTGGGTTCAGGGAGAGGTGGGGTTTATTCTCCCTGTATATATTGTGTTGACAGAGACTGGGCTGGGGTTACTTTAGCCTGCAGTACAGTGATTTTCCTGAAGGTAGATATAGTCTTTGGATCCTGCTCTTTCCTCTCCCTACACTGTTGAAGCTAGTCCCTTCTCCTTCACCGGAAAAACTGGAAATGACAAGCCAGAAGATACCCCAACTTCAACTATGGATGGAGAATAGTGCCAGCTGCTGCAGGACAGAGGGCTGAGCAAACCAATCTCTGGCCACCCAGCACCTGATTCCTTCCCCCACTACCAACCGCCAAGGCAGCATTGTTGACTCTCCCCAGAGCCAGTGTGTCTAAGTCTTTGTGAATCCAAGGATATTCCAAAAACATTGGGGTATCAGAGGACTCTACACATTTGAGCTCAAGAGCAGGAGAGACAAACAATTCTTCATTTATATTATCAAAGCAAACCATGAGGTGGTGTTTACAGTTGGCTCGAGAAAATGCAGGACACAGAGGGAATGTACCTGGTAGTAGGTCTTGTAATTGGTCATATGAAAGGAGTCAAGAATATGTACCCCAGGCCTTTGCCTTGAACACAGAGATAACCTGGGCAGGCCTTGGCATTCTCTTCATGTCTTTGTTCTCAAGTGCATTCACTTAGTATACTTCATATAACTTTTTCTAGAAGAATGCCTTGTGGAGAGAACATTCTGTACTCAGATCCCACCCAGAGTTCACAAAGAGTTCACAGCTTTCTTACATAGGCTCCAACACAGCACTCTTGTAGGCTTAGCCAATAAGTGCAGATGCAGAGTTACATAAAAACACTGTGGGGTGTTTCATGTGGCTCCATGAGAGAGAACTTATCTACCATGCAGGAGGCTGGGGGTGCATTCTCAGCACTTCAACAACAACAACGACAAAACCCCTAAAAACAGAATAAAACAAGAGAACATAGGGGAATAGAAGGAAAGACAATACAAGGACAGGTAAATCTCATGATTTGTTGGCAGGAACACGGAATGAGGTAGTCTCATGGTGGCCAGAAATGACTGAAGGAATATTTCATATGAGTGCTCTGGATTTCAAAAGACAGAAACAGAAATGGCTGAAAGCATCTCAAGTCCACCCCTTGCTTTCTTATCCCATCCTTCTAAACATGGTCACATAGAACTCAACCATTGTCCAACTCATGTTACTCTAGTTTAGAGCTCCTATCTGTCTCTGAGAATGGGAGCATCTTGGTCCTATCTCCAGGCAAGTAAATTACAAGTATGAATCACTGCCCGTTGATGACAATACACTTCAGATTACTCCACCTGTGGCATTTTGCTAGTCCCCTGAGATGAGGATTTGACTATTCCACTGACAGGTGAGAATGGCTGAATGAGCAGAGATTGGGGGAGAGGGGCCCACACTAATGTCTGGAGCCTCTGTCTCTGATTGTCTGGAGACACAGTCATCCCTTCTCCCTACTGTATACACATCCTGTCACACTCTTACTGTTGTCCTGTCTATGTCCTGACCATAAACTCCTCCTTGGTTTCACTGTGGGGGTCACAGCACACTTCCAGGAGTTGAAGAACTGGAGTAAAGCAACTCCAGCCCTGACCCATGTTTCTGTGCCAGTGTGTCATGGGATGAGGAGGGGGCACAGCAGAGGAGTCCACCTTAGCCCCTGGGTAGCAAAACACCAAGAAAGCATATTCTTTAGAGCCTTGGTGTCACAAGGAGACCAGCAAGGAAAGAATGAGTCAAGGTCACATGTGGGAACAGAGTCTATGAAAAACCAAATCTGCTCACCTCAGAGCTAAGACACCTCCACTGTCTCTGGGAGGAAAACCAGGGTTACAAAGGAAACTGAAGGAGGCCGCCATCCTGGGGCAACCAAAGGTACAAGGCTGGGCCTGGTGCATATATGTCTGGTGATGTGTCTGCACATAGGTTTGCACAGGGGTTAGTCTGCATGTATGTGTGTTTGTGTGTACTGAGGACCCAGCACTTGAAGCTAAATACTGACCTCTACAGTTAACAGTCAGGTATAGAGAGCAGCAGGTTCAGCAGGTTCTCGGGATGGTGAAATACTGTGGTAAATGACTAATGATCAAATCCATATTAGGACAAGAGTGTTAAACACATGAGTGAGAAGGCAACACAGAGACACTCCTCACACACTGCAGAACCCAAGAAAGCAAAACAGGAAACACCTGCCATGCGCATGCATTTGGCAATGACTGACTTTTCCCTAACTTTCTACGATGAATTAATGATTAACCAGGAAAACAAAAGGCTTATTTTAAATATGGTAACTTGGAACTGTTTCAGCTCTCCATAGCTGCGAACAGCAGGTGACGCTGTGAAGGTCTGTACTTGTGGTCACTTAAACAATCAGTGATAGCTGACTCTCCCCATTGGCCTGCAAATGTATACAAAACAAACAATGAGTAATGCCATGGAAACCTAAATCCGCTCTAGCTTGTGAACATTGGTATGTGTCTCTGTACGTGTATGTGTGCGCAATGGGTGTGTAAAGACATAAAGACATATAATTGGGTATCCTGGATTACACTGAGTCCTGTCCAGACAGAAAAAAAAATAACCTTTTGGTCTGTCCCTCACTCTTTTCACTACGTTGTAAAGAACTCCATCTCTGTCTGCTCCTTCACCTAAGAAGCTGGCAGTGCAAGGCAGGACAACGGAGGTCCTGCTGTGGATGAAGAATGATGTCGTTTACGCCCAGGACCTGCCAAATGGGAGCTGAGCAAAGCCTACACAGCAAGCACCTTCTGGTCCTCATCCCATCACCAAGCCCCAAGTCAGCATTGCTGCAGATTCATCAAATAAGCGCAGCTGCCCAGTAAAAAACCACCACTTGGTCTTAGACCAATTGCATGCTCTGTGAGGCTCTGGGTTCCACTCTCAAAACTGAGAACGAAAGAAAAATATCAGCTCCCCTGGGGTGGGGAGGACCCTCTCCCTGCCTCACCAGGCACAGACTTCCTGACCACAGAGACACATACAGCAGGAGTCTGATCCAGTGGTCTTCTCTGCTCCAAATTTGCCTTTGTGTTGTTGTGGGTCTACAGTTGTCCAGAGATTCACTAGTCTGCCTTGGGTTTGGGGTTCAATAAATTAGAGGCATTTTATTAAAATGGACACAGGCCAGGACCAAACCAGACAGAATCCCCTAGGTGAGGCCCCAGCTATTGCTACCGAAAGGATTGCAAATGAAGAAAATGACAAAATTATAATTTGGGCCAGACAAATTAACTCACATTCTGTCTGAGTGCTTGACTCTGTAACAGACAGACAGCAGGTGCCTCAACCATCCAAGTGAGTGAGCAGGGCTTAGCAGTTATCCTGTTTAATCTTATGACTGGTTACCTCGTAGGAATAGCTGAGGCAGTGAAATGTTTTTCAGAAGTTAGCAATTTTTTTAAGAATAACCCAACAGCACCAGGAAATGGTCCATCTCCGGCCAGCTGACTGGGTACGTTCCTAGTAGGGGCAACTTCCTCATGGCTTATACAAGCTAAGAACAATCTTGTTTTTACAAGTCTATTGCAGTAACCTTACCCTCTACACAGAATGTCCACCATCACTATGGAGATTTCCATGAGTGGCTCAAGAGGTAATCAATTGGCCAAGCAATTGCCTTGCAACTAGGAAGTTATGAATTTGGACCCCCAGGACCCATATAAAAGACAGGTTCAGTGAAATGAGTTTGTAATTCCAGTACTGAGGAAGGAGAGAGGAAGTGGAGATCACTTGGAGCCACCTTTGCCTAGTTGGTGAAGTCCAAAGCAATCTGTCTTAAAAACAAGAATGGGATCTGAGTAACAACAGCACCTACACACGTGTCCACCCTACACACAAACATGCACATGCATACACACACATACAAATGTACAGACATTGCTCAGTGGATAGGAGAAAGAAAATCAACAGGACAATAAGCACAGGGGGAATAGTTATAGCAAATGTGTGCAACCACTGAACCCTGGGCTCACTGGGGCTGAAAGTCAGTACTGTCCACCAATAGATGACATCATCAGAGCAGAGGGACTTGAGGTGGGCAAGCAGAATGATCAGGGCTACTTGGCTAGGTTCCCAAGGTAACTGAGCCTCAGGAAGCCCTTGAAATGGACTCTGGCCACTTCAGCCCAGCTCCGCCTCCCTCTCTGAAGGAGGATATGAAACCTACTCAGCTGAATTGTGTAAACCAGACAACTAATTCCGGAAACAGAAACTAAACCCTACCCTCACTGCAGTCCCTCCCTTTAGGGACCAAGCAGGAAGATTCCAGACCTAGAAACTGCAGAGCAGAAAGCAAACACTGTGGACCAGGATCTGGAAGAAAGTCTGAAGAGATCAGCCACTAATTCCCAGCTGTTCTTCTCCCCTAAAGCACCAGGACTCCAACACCCTGCATCCCCATCTGCTTCCTGAACACTCCAGCTTCCACCATTTCAGAGAGAGCCTTCCGGGGACCCTGCTCCAGGAGAAGGGGTGACATCACAGGACGGCCACTGGCATCACTGCTCAGGAGCAGGTACATGAAGCGTTTCTAAATGCAGCTTGGCCACAAATCCCACTTCCTTGTGACATGAAAGGGGGATTCCTGGTGCCAGGGCAGAGGATCTTGTGTTCTGACTTATTTTCTCAGGGACTGTTCACAGAACCGCCCTTCTCTGTCTTGTGCACCCCAGACCACCACAGCCCACCAGCCAGGCAGCAGCCAACTTTCACCTGCCCATGCCTGGGTCTATTGCTCTTCCGATGTGAGCTTAGGCTTGGAGAAAGAGGGTAGGTTGTGGGATCAGAATCCTCCCAGCCAATGCTGTTATCTGCTTGGGGTGGATTTTTGTTATTGTAGCTGTTTGTTGCTTTCATTGTTTTGGTTTGGTTTTTGTTAGAGACTGGGTCACACTGTGTGCCTGTCTGGTCTAGAACTTGTAAATCAGGCTGGCCTGATACTCTAGGAGACCCATCTACCTCTGCCTCCTGATGCTGATATTAAAAGTATGTACACCCACACCCAGCTATACTGTGACTAAGTTATTTGCCTCATGGAGATAAAAATCCTAGAATCAGAATACCCACTGGTATTACCTGGACTACAATAAATCTGTAAGAAGCCATGATCTACTCTTGACCAGTAACCAAGAGCACTAGCAATAGCTTGTATTGTTTGGGGGACTTCAGGAGCCTCCATAAACCAGCAACTCATAGGGAGTTCACCCACCCTTGGGACTGGGATTTCCATATCATAGTCTCTGGCTTCTGGGGGCAGCTTCACCCACCCACTCAAGGTATAGCTATTCAAATTTTGTTTTGTTTTGTTTTGATTAGCTTGCAAAGTAGCTTATTTTCCTAAGGTGTTTTCAAATATATTTGGGGGGGGGGGATTTGTTGTTGTTGTTGTTGTTGTTTTGGTTTTGGTTGGCTCCTCCACAGTTTCTCTTGCCCACCAGCCCTCTGGCTGTCCTCCCTGTTCACACTTCTCAATACCCATTATTCCACCACTCCCTTTCATATCACATATATACTACTTCCCATCTCCATCCAAAGCTATTTTTTACCCCTCTTATGGGGTCCATTCCAGTTCCTATCCTTTAGCATATGAAGTTTTGAGGTTTTTTTGTTTTTTGTTTGTTTGGTTGTTTTATTCTTTTAGTGTATTTTTTTTTCTTGAAGGTTTAAATGTTTTCTTTATAGAGGGCTTTCCTTCCTTGGTCAGGCTTGTTAAAAGGTATGTTATCGGGAGAAGGGGCTGCTAATGTAAATGAGACTAATCCCTGCTTTCTTCTTCAGCATGTTTGTCATCGCTATACGTGAAGGTGAGCAAGATTCGTACATTAGTTTTGAATTCTGCCACTTTGCTGAAAGTGATTCTAGGAGTTCCCTGGGGAAAATCTTTAGGTTCTCTAATATGCAGAATTATATTATCTTTGACTTTTCCTTTTCTACTTACATATTTTTTATTTGTTTCTTGGGTCTTATTTGTACTAGCTAAGATTTCTAGTCGTCAAGTTGATAGCCAAGATAAGCCATCACAAGGGGGTACATTAAAACACAAAACTACACTTTGTTCTTTCACTACCTCGTCCTCCAGTAGCTGTAACATTAAGAAAATATCAAAAATGGAGGCAGGGCATTATTTGGTTTTGTTTCTCCATGACAAGGTTTCTCTGTATAATTGCCCTGTTTGTCCTGGAACTTGCTCTATACACTAGGCTGGCCTTGAACTCATAGAGATCCACGTGCCTCTGCTTCGACGTGCTGGCCTTAAAGGCATGTGCCATCACGGCTGATAATGACAGATCTTTTCTGGCTGAGATATTTATGTTTATTAATCACTGGGCTTTGGACCTTCTTCAAACATGTGTCCTTGTACTCTGTTCTCATCTGTTCCTCTGCCCTGCGTCTTCCTCTCCCTCCAGCTAGTTTGTTTTCTTCCCCTAGTGAGCCCTCACTTCTGCTTTCCTGTTACATATAACCCAATACTTGCTTTCCCATCTGCATTAATATCTCTTAAGCCTTTCATGATCCCTTTTCCAGACTGGGGATCTACAAACATGAATTACAGACACACACACTTTAATATATATTATATATTTATTTTATTTATTTGCAATTATGCATTTCTTTTTTTAATTATTTTATTCTTCTCTCATATATTACATTCCAACTGCAGTTTCCCCTCCCTTCCCTCCGCCAGTCTCCGGCCCCTTGCCCTGGCTTCCCCTTTCCCTCAGATCCAACACCCTTCCTCCCCTCAGAAAAGAGCAGGCCTCCCAGGGACAGCAGCCAAACATGGCCTAACAAGCTACAGTAAGACCAGGCACATTACCACATAAAGGCTGGACAAGGCAGCCCAGTAAAGGAAATGGGTTCCACAAGTCGGCAAAAGAGTCAGAGACAGCCCCCTCACCCTATGTTAGGAATCCCACAAAAACATCAAGCTACTCCACACCATAACACATACGCAGAGGACCAAGGTCAGGCCACTACAGGCTCCCCATGAGGGCGGTGTTCTCCTGGCAGATGCACACACTGTTGAGGCTTGGTTCAGCCTGTGAAAGAAAGCAGGTGATACTTGTTGCTTTAAGGCCTGGATTTTTCTCCTCTGAACAATGACTTCCAGTTATACTCACTTTTGTGAAACTGTAGTGGTTTCATTTTTCTTCCCGCCGGCATCAGGTCCTATTGTGTATATACGCCATGTTTTCTCTCTCCATTCATCTGTATGTGATTAGCCACCTGACGCGATTTCATGGCTATTCTCAACAGTGCAGCTATAAACATGGATGTGCTGGCAGCTCTGTGGTCTGTTGACTAAGAGTCCTTTCAGGGTCAATTCAATGGTGTACCTGGGCCACTGATCCACTTTCTGAAGGAAAAAATCACACTTATTTCTGATGAATCTGCACCAACTTCTAACACTGAATATGGTTCCTCTTTTCCGTATTTTTTGTTGCTTTCTGCTTCCTTGATGGTAGCCATTCTGACATTGTTCACATGGAATATCAAAGCAGTTTTAATTTGCCCTTCTCTGATAGCTCAGGATCCTGAAGAAATTTTCAAGTACTCATCGGCCATTTCACTTAGTCTCCCAGTGACCTTCTCTGCAGGGCATTAGCCCATTAATTGATTGAATGATTTGGATTTTTATTGTTTCAAGATTTTTTTACATTGTCAAAACACTCCACCCCTTCTCCCAGTTCTTACATCCATTCTGTCATCTCTTCTGCATTGCACTAAGCCTTGTGGGGAGGAGGTTATACGGATATCACATTTATGGCTGAGCATACAAAAGTCACTTATCTCAATTCTTCAACCATGAGTAACCATGAGTTACTCTAATGTTAGTCCTACTCACTATAAAGAGCAGCTTCTGTGGCCAAAGCTGACATCAGTACTATTCATGGAAACAAATATGAAGATTTAGATGGAAACTATAGGCATCTTGTGCCCTTTCAAAAACAACAGTAGCATCTTCCCCACCAGAACCTATGACCACCCCAACCACATGGTTTTGATTGCCCAGACAAAGAGTTTTCAATACCAAAAGGTGAAAGGAGCTTCTTAGATATCAAAGTCATAGGTAACCCAACAGAGAAATCCAAGAATTTCCCATGTCCTTTAGACCACATCTTCTGAGCACAAGTTGTGCTCACCAGTTGAGTTTGCTACCATTCCTGTCAATTAGTAAAGCAAAACTGAAAACCTGGAAGTCAAATTACATGTCATAATATGACATTACTTGCAGAGACTGACTGAGCTTTGAACTTTGGTAATTTCTTTTCCGTACAAAAATCTTGAGACCAAAAATCTTGAGGCTGAGCTCAAACTTGTGGTCTATAGCAAACTTCCTTAGTACTGGTGTTACAGGCTTGCATTTGATCTTGAAGAACAAAAATAAAAATAAAATATTAAGGAGGATGATAGCCAAAGGCAAAGGAGTCTGCGTCAAACCAAAATTTATACCCAGGCCAGGAGGAAATGCTGTTGAGTGCTGTGTATCTGATGAAATGGGAGAAAGACTCTATTTATAATATGAGGGCCCAGCTTTCACATTGGCTTGCACTTACTGAACTAATTTTTTGACCCTTGTGGTTTTTCCTCCCTTCAGTACCATCGACAGTTTCCAGTCATAGGTCAGACTCCCTCTTCTACACCCCCTCAGAAGGAGGATCCTGATTTGACCTCCAGCCTTGACACAAACCTTCAGAATTTCAAGATGGAAACCAAAATCCTATCTCAGGAATTAATCGCCTTGATTGAATCATACCTGGAGGAAGGAAACCTTCAGGGAACAGTTTCTGCAATCAGCAGTGCTCTGGGTGACATTGAGAAAGCCCCTCTGAACATTGCAGTGATGGGGGACACGGGAACTGGAAAGTCCAGTCTCATCAATGCTCTGCAAGGCATGGGACCTGAAGAAGACGGGGCTGCTTCCATCGGAGTGGTCTGTACAACCATTAAGAGAACACCATACCCATACCCAAAGGTTCCCAATGTGACACTATGGGACTTTCCTGGCATTGGGTCCACTGCCATCCAACCATGTGATTATCTGAAGAAAATCAAGTTTGAGAAGTATGACTTCTTCATCATTGTCTCTTCTGGACGTTTTAAACATAGCGATGCAGAACTGGCCAAAACCATTGTGCAAATGAATAGGAGTTTCTATTTTGTTCACACTCACATAGATGTTGCTCTAAGGGTTCAAAAACAGAGTAGTCCAAGGAGATTCAATAAAGAGAACATCTTAAAGCAGATTCGAAATAGCATTTCAACTATACTTAAGGATGTCACCCAACAGGAGCCTC
>JAQQSO010003742.1:0-13334 GCA_028658305.1 Pachyuromys duprasi | reverse complement strand
AACAAGAGCTCCACAAAGACCAAACTGAGCAGGGCACAGGGGTCTTGTATGAGATGGTTTCTACAATCAAGGACCATGTGTGGATATGGCCTGGAACCCCCACTCAGATGGGGCCCATGATAGCTCATTGTCAGACTGAAGACCCTAGTGAGGGAAACAGGGAATGTTTCAGTCATGATCTTGATGGCTGACTCTTTGATGCTCCCCCATACAAACCAGGGAGTGACAGAAGGGCTAGAACCCAGGGGAGGGCATTGCAGCCAGCCCTAAGGAGACAGGATGAGCTGGGTTTGGATGGAAGGGGAGGAGGTCCTCCCATGTTGGTGGACTTGGAGGGGGCGGGGAGGAGGGAGATGAGGGAGGGAGTGGGAGGGTGGGAGGGTATGAGGGAGGAGGCTATGCCTGGGATGCAAAGTACCTAACCTGTGATTGATATAAAAATAAATTAATTAATTAAAAAAAATAATGTTACTTGCATGTATGTTTTCAGGGGTGACCATTTGGTACTGGATAACCAATTTGTGTGCTCTTTTCTGGGGAAGGCACTCGGCTTTTCTTTTGAATTCAGATTTCATCAGTGGCCTATAGTTCTTTTTAAGAGCGAGGGAGGGAGGTAAGTACAGAAGAAGGAGGGAGGTGAATAAACTATCAATAAGAGTCTAAAAATTTACAATGAATCATACTATTAATTATATACCCTCCAAACAATAGTACACATAGTTTATTGTATAAATATACATATACTGCTTTAATGAACTTAATTATCATCTGGCTTCTCAATACTTCTTCCAAGAATCAAGGACTACGGACCAAAACCTAAATACCCATCATGAGATGCCATTTTTTAGGTTGTTGGCCAGGGCTGTTTAAGTGATTTCCCAAATATACTGCTTAGTGCTGATGAACTTGTTTACCTTCCTGCAAGTGGAAAATAAATCCCTATTACTGAAGATAACACACACTTCAGAAATTGAGTACAGAGACCACTGAGATAGAACTGACTCAAATGATGCCTCCCAAAAGACTAGCTTTCATTTTATCAGAAAGCCCTGTTCTTCACCTATTCAAACACTCATAATTGCTTCAGATCTTTCATTACAGTATTTGTGTTAGTGTCCTATTTTTGTTTTGTTTTTATTTTATATATATGAGCACATGCAACTGGAATTTTCTAGCATGGAGTGTTTGAATATTTGTTGTAGAATATATAAAAAGGATAAATTCAGTTTTTACGTGACAAAATAGTTAATTTCTTCTTAACTGTATAATTTTTCAATGCATACATAGAGTACTGTGACTAATTCATTCATTTTTTAAATGATATATCAGCTGTCTACATGGAATATGAGGAGCAATGTTGATGTATACATTCAGGTGTGTGTGTGCTTATGAAGATACCAGTTTTTAAACTGTTTGCTGATTAACTAAAAATATGGCTGAGATTTACTATATGTATATTCAGGTTAATAATAAAATTCAACTACCTTCACTAGTGTCTATAATATTTTCTACTCATATTAGTTGCAAATAAATTTGTTGCTTCACATCTTTCACAGTTCCTTTTAAGCTTTTCTCTTTTTTTTTTTTGCTGTAAATTTTATTTATTCTAGAATGTTGCAAAGATCATGCAAATTAAGAAATGTGGAATTACCATACAAACACACAAGTTTTGCATGAGTATGGGAGATATTCCCAGAGGAGGTGACCCTCAGTATCACCCACAGCAGGGTTGGCTGCTGAGTACCAGAAGAGCACTAACTCATGCTACAGAGCTCTGTTACTTTGCCTTTATTTGAGTTCCAAATGACTGCTCCCAATATGGTGACAAAAGGCCAATGTTATCTGATATTGTCATTCTTCTTTCTCTTTAGGGCAAACACAGTAAAGCACAACTTTATGCAAAATCTTCTTTTGTAATGAAAAGGCAGCTAAGTAAAATATAAAAATAAACGACTTCCATGAACCAAAATAGGACCATGGCTACACCGTCTGTTAAGTGTTAAGCTTTTCTTTATTTTGTTAATTTTAGTAGATTGTGGTGGTGTAACATTGAGGTTGAATTCGAAATCATCAATGAATTATTTTATTGAACTTTTTCTTTTTGCTTAAAACTGTACAATTTTCTCTTTGGGATTTCGATTTGGATATTTTGTCCTTTCTGTGAGTAAGTAATTTCCTTATCTTTGAGGTGTTAGACATTTTTGTTACTGATTTGAAATATATTATTCTAATATATTGCCTATTTAAGGCAAACACCCTTGAACAGTAGCAAAAAGATAACTCTAACCTTTATGATGTTTTTTTAAAAAATACCTTCTTGGCTAGCCCTAAGATTTTATATATCTATATATCTATATAGTTATATATCAAAAGAATGAGCTCATTTTCAAGATTTGACACATGAAAATTCTGTTAAAATAATTAATCTTTGCAACCTCATCACATAATTCACTTCTTCACAATAGTCAAGCCCAAGATTAGTATCACAATTTAATAGTCAAGCCCAACAATAGCATAAATGTAACTTAACCTGTGTGTTGAAAGGGACCAAATTCGAGCTTCATCATGCACCTTAAGAAGATGTTCCTGGAATCAGTAGGTAAAAGTACTTGATGGAACCTGGTGACATGAGCTCATTTCCTTTAATTCATATAAACATGCAAAGATAAAAGTGACACCACACAGTTGTTCTCTGACCTCCATATTTGTTCTAACACACACAAACACACAAAACCAATAAAATAAAATAATTGTAAAGAGCTGAACATCAGCCCCTGAGGAATACCCTAGTATGTTTTTCTCCTTTTAATCTGTGTTCAGTCAAGTTAATAACTGCATGTTGCTCAGTGCTGAACAAAATGTAGGTACTGCTTCCTGTACTCAGAAATCAGGAGACTGAGCTGCTTTGATTCCTTCCCTGCCCCATGACCATCCCCTCTTCCACCAACAGAGGAGGAACTCTTCCACTTCTGTCTTACCCTAGCCCATCAGGTCTCATCAGATCTGGCTGCATCATCTTCCTTTGTGACCTGGCAAAGCTGCAATCCCCAAGGAGAGGTAATCAAAGAGCCAACCACTGAGTTCTTGTCAGAAACATCCCTGAGCCAATTACTAGGGAACTAACCTGGAAACTGAGAAGCCTATGGGTTTAATCTGAGCAGGGGTTCTAGGTCCTTTCCAAGCATGGTTCCTGTTAGGAGTATTGGTCTCTGCAGACCACAATGGATCCAGGATTTTTTTTGGGCTCTGTTGGTCTCCTTGTGGAGCTCCTGTCCTTTCCAGGACCCTCTATCTTGCTCGTTGTCCATAAAGTTCCCTGAACTCTGCCCAAAGTTTGGGTATGAGTCTCAGCATCTCTTTCGATTCCCTAATGGGTAGAGTTTTTCAGAGGTCCCCTATGGAAGGCTGGTGTCCTTTTACCTTTCTTCTCTTAATTCAGATGTCTATCCATTTTGCATTTCAATTTTTTAATTTTCATTTTTTATATTAATCACAGTTTATTTACTTTGTATCCCAGCTGTAGCCTCCTTCCTCATTCCCTTCCAATCCCACCTTCGCTCGCACACCTCCTCCCTGCCCCTATCTAAGTACACAGATAGGGGAGGTTCTCCTCCCCTTCCATCTGACCCTAGTTTATCAGGTCTCATCAGGACTGGCCAAAATGTCCTCCGTTGTGGCCTATCAAGGCTGCTCCCCCCCCCCGGGGGGGGGAAGCCTGCCACTGAGTTCATGTCAGAGACAGTCCCTGTTCCCCTTAATAGGGACGCCCCTTTGATGATACACTGCCATAGGCTACATATGAGTAGGGGTTCTAGGTTATATCCATACATGGTCCTTGGTTGGAGAACGAGTCTCTGAGAAGACCCCTGTGCCCTGATATATTTGGTTTTAGTGGGGCTCTTGTCCTCTCCGTGTCTTACTAACTTCCCCTTCTTACATATGATCCCCTGCACTCTGCCCAAGGTTTGGTTATGAGTCTTAATATCTGCTTTGGTACACTGATAGGTAGAGTCTTTCAGAGGCCCTCTATGGGTGGCTCTTGTCCTACAAGTGACAACACATGCTGGAGAGGTTGTGGAGAAAGGGGAACCTTCCTCCATTGCTGGTGGAAATGTAAACTTATACAACCACTTTGGAAATCAATCTGGTGCTTTCTCAACAATTAGGAATAGTGATTCCTCAAGATCGGGCTATACCACCCCAAGGCATATATCCAAAATATGCTCAAGTACACAGCAAGGGCATTTGTTCCCTTTTTGTAGCAGCTTTATTCGTAATAGCCAGAACCTGGAAACAACCCAGATGTCCCACAAAGAAGGAATGGATACAGAAATTGTGGTACTTTTACACTATGGAATACTACTCAGCAATTAAAAATGAAGGAAATCATGAAATTTGCAGGCAAATGGTGAGAACTAGAAAAGATCATCCTGAGTGAGGTATCCCAGAAGCAGAAGAAAACACACAGTTTAACTAAGTATACTCACTTATAAGTGGTTACTAGACCTGTGGGATAGGATAAACACACTAAAATATACACACCTAAAGAAGCTAAACAAGAAGGTCCTGAGACAAGATGAGGCAACCCTCACTTAGAAAGACAAATGAGATGGACATAGGAAGTAGGAGAAAACAAGAAATATGACAGGAGCCTACTATAGAGGGCCCCTTTGCACTTCTCATTCAGGTTTCAGCCTGAATAATTTTATCTGACTATATATTTATACATGTGTTTAAGTATAGAGTGTACATATATTCAGTATATAGTAGTACTCCCTTCTGCTTTCAAAGTGTCTTACTGTGTACAATGGATTTAATGTCACTCTATTTCTAAAACTCATGGAAGTATCAGATGTTACTTGGGCTTCTCAAGCTCACCTTTCAATAATAATTGGATCTATTTTAAAGTATAACATAGTAAACAGTGCGTATAGGTTTCAGCTTATTAATCTATTTGATTGATTACCTACTTTTAAAGAACTGGTTATTGTATCCAAAAGAAGTTAATGTAATGAAAGTTTTTGTGACATTAAGAACTCAGTTATGTTATGTAAACATGTTTTCGTTTTAATCCCACATGTGGGATATGTGGCTGATTCCGATTGTTCACAACAGCAGACTACTTGACTTCTGCAGACTCTGAGAGAGGCTCTTTTCCAGCTGTTGATAGTTTAATTCTGAGGACTCTGGATGGGAATAAATGCGAGATCCCAGAATTGGAGGGTCTGAGGGTCGGGGGAACTCTGAGAATGAGGAAGGTAGCAGCTGCTCCCCCACCCCCTTTCTGCTCTTGGTTGCTGTTCATACAGTTTGATGAGAAGAAGCTGGAGATATCCTGAAAGAAAAATTGCACTTGCTCAAGAAACCCAATGACTCTAACTAGCCAGAAGTAGCAAAAGAGAACTGTGCCTCCTCTCCACACTAAACTTCTTTCTCACCTACCTGGTGTTGGAGGGTTGGAAGGTATTAGGGTAGATAAGGGTTGGAATTCAGGTAGAGATATAAGGAAACCAAATAAAATAATTTACAAATATAAAAAAAGAAAATATATATACTAAAATTTTACTTTATTTTTAAGTTTTACCCAAATAAATTATCAAATCCAACTTATTTTTTAAAATAGTTGCAGATATTTCCTTTTATTGTCCATTTTTTTTTTGTTTGTTGGAGGCACTGTGAAGGGAGCAGCTAAAATTTCATGGTAGCCTTTATCCACTGAACTCCTTATAATGAATACCCCCTCTTCCTGATTAGCCCCTTTGCTTGGATGAAACAAGCCCTCATTTGGAGTTCACCAGACAATTCATTTCTTAAATCTCTCTCCTCCACTTCTATTAATAAGACCCCAAATATATTTCCTTTCAACTTCACGTGTTCTCTACTTTTGAAAATCTCACTGAGTTCACATGTTGTTTCCTCTCTATATGCATAAGCATCTGTTGGAACAAGCATACCCTCTTAGTGTCTCTGTTCCTGAAGGAAAAAACAAACAAATAAACAAAACAGAACAACAACAACAACAACAAAAAACGACAGATGATCTCTCAGCAGACTTCAGTTGCCAATGGTTCCTTAGATAGGGACAGGACTTCCTGACTTGTTCCCTCATTTATGCTATGATTTTTTTGGTATGATTTTCTGTATCTCTTGAGTATATAGTCACAGCCACTGTGAGTTCATGTGCAATAGCACTCTCATAACTGAATAACATGGTTTCACTGTAGTCATACACTAGCCTTTAAAATCTTTCTGCTGGAATAATAGTACAAGATTTACCACAGGGTTTTTCTTTTTAAAACTCTGATCATACTTTTTTCCAAAATGCTTAACAATCTAAGTCTTAATATTTGTATGTTTTTTTAAATTACTGCTTTTGAATAATAATATTTAGATAAATTGGGTGAATAATATGATTTTAGACATCTTTCCAAAGCAAATATATATTCAACCTAATATTTATATATTTGATAGATGTATCATGCGTTTTTATTATATTAATGTTCACATTAAGGTGATAAGGACATACAATTTATATTTTGTTAATTACTTAAGTGTTAAGGACTATAGGGTAAGTTTTTCTTTTCTTGTAATTTCTGAACTATTATACTGGTATAATCCTGTATGTTGTCAAGTGATTGTAATCAGTTAAATCTATAGTCAAACTATATTATAATCTCAATAATATTGAATGTAAATTTGTACTGTAATATTGATTTAAGAAAAGTTTAAATGTGTTACTTCACCTATGCCATGAGAAAAAAAATGGTGCAAATTAATCTACCACATCTAAATTTGTATTTAGAAGGCAGGGGAAGTAGAATATAATATTATAATATAATAAGGTAGATGATATGATGAATACTGAGCACTTTATACTGACAGTTCCAGACCTCTTCCTTGCAAGTGATCCTAAGCATAGGCTAAAGAAATCTAATTAGGTTTTGCTGGGTAAAGTTATTATTTGTTTAAATGTTGTAATCCTCTTACTAAATATTAGCTGAAATTTAATTTGATATCAAGCAGTAAATATTGAAAAGCAGCCTCAGTTTTATCAAATCTAACTTGGAATGCACTCCCTTTGATGAATTTCATATTTGCATAATTAAAACTTCTTTCCCCTGCTGTTTCATCCAATTCAGTGAATGTTTCTTAGAAACACAGATTGGAGAAACAGATAAATCAGATTGATTATTATGGAAACCAAATAAATATGCAACATGATGCACAATAAACACATATAAATAGTATTTTTTCAACTGAGTTCTCAGAGAGCCTTGAGGAAAAGTTCTTTCTGACACTTCCTTACCAATGCTGAATGTATCAAATTTTATTAAGGGAAGTAAATTTTTCAACACCATAAAGATCAAGTCAGATGAATTATATAAAAATATGTTCTGTTTTCATTTGCTATTTATATAACAAAAGTGTTGTCATCTGTATCACTGACTAGAGAAAAAAATATTATATTTTTTGGAGTATCTGTAAAAATCTTGCAATAGCTTGATACAGCATTCACCTCTAGCAGTTCAGCAACTATATATTTCATATATCATAATATCTAATATAATTTGAACTGTTAAAAACATAAAATGGTGACTAAAATAAAAACTAAACATCCATAAGTGTATAAAAATTAGTAAGTTTAGACAAGGGAAAAATAAATCAGAGGTCTATATTTTGTAAATTTTAGTAAGAGGATTACAATGTTTAAACAAATAATAATAAATTTACACAGTAAAACCTAATTAGATTTGTTTAGCCTTCTGCTTGGGATCACTTGTAAGAATGAGGTTTAGAACTGCCAGTACAAAGCCAAGCTATTGCCAAGAATATTGATTACAAACTGATGGTAAGGTCCTATTACTGAAGGCAACACTTATATTTCATTGAACATGGAGACATGAAACTGGTGTCTAACCAGATATTTCACTCCTATGGGTTAGTCTTTATGGTACTGAAACATATTCTGAACACCTGTGATCTACAGTGGCGGCCTACCTACTTGACATGGTACAGTAGTGGCACAAAGCTTGTAGGTCTAACCAACCACCATCTGGTTGGATTTTAGGTTCATTCCAAGAGATGTAACCCAAGTGTAACACTACTCTGGTGACCAAGAATCCGAGACTAGATAAGCATTGTACCTAGAAAAAAAAATCAAATACAGCTCTTTCTCGAAAGGAACATAGCAATAAAACGGCTTCTAATGACACTCTACTACATATATTAATATATTCTTGCTCAGCCATAATCAGTGGAGCTTCCTCCTGCATTTAATGGGATTAAATACAGAGACTATAATTAGACAATGCTCATAGAGTGAAAGATCTTGAGATTTTGATACTAAATGAACTGTCTCCAACAAATTCCTTCCTCAAGTATCAGGGAACTTTGTAGCAGACTAGGTAGAAATATGGTAAGTGCCAGTACGGATGGAGGACACCAAGGAAACAAAGCCTTCTAGACAAAAACCAGGATGATGCAGACACTAACTTAGTAAGACTGTGGCACCATGTACAGGGCATAAGCAGATCTACACTGTATAAGATCCCAAAGCTGAAAGAGGAAGTGGAAATAGCCCCCATCATAACCCAGACACTATCTCTAATTGACAACCCTTTGCAAAGGAAATAATAGTTTTCTTCAATGGAGTCTCATTGGATGGACAAATCAGATTTGAGGCCAGGATGCTTGCTTAACAGTAGATGACCAACATAAAACAAACTCAAGGATATTCTTGGAGGCTTATTTTGTATCAAAATGCCTTGTCTGGTTATAAGTTTCATTTTATTGATCTTTGTCTTGTTTATTAAGGTTTTATGTTTTTATTGTAGTGGGAGGACAAATACACTTCCTTGCACAATTGTTTCTGGTGATTTTTACTTCCTTTTGTAAAAATTCTATTTGTGTTTATTTATTTTTATTTTTTGTTTTCTAAAGAGAAAAAGGAAGAAGTCATAGAATTTGATAGCTAGAGAAATGAAGAAGATCTGAGAGGAGATGGGTGAGAGGAACCTGTGAACAAAATATATTCAATTAAAATATTTTCAATTAAAAGGGTGAAAAAAGTTTTCTTCCTTTTTTTTTTTTTCTTTTTGGAGACAGGGTTTCTTTGTGTAGCCTTGGCTTTCCTGAAATCACCTTGAAGATGAGGCTTGCCTCAAACTCATAATGATCTGTCTGCTTCTGCCTCCGTGAGTGCTAGAATTATAATCATGTGCCACCGCACTTGGCTGTCTTAATTAATTCTTGAAGAATTCCATACATTATTTTTTATCATGTTTTTTCTACTCCTGCAACTCCTCTATGATCACCTATAACCTCATTAACCATGTAACGTTTTCCTCTCTCTCTTGAATGTATTTAGAATAGTTGTTTTTGACTAACTACTCATGAGCATGTGGCCTCATTTAGTGTGATAAATATACCATGTGCCACTCCAGTGAAAAGAAATGATTCTCCATCCCCCAGAAGTTATCAACTACCAGTAATTCTTAATTTAGGATCAAGGGTTCATGCCCATGATGCAATTATTTTCTTCCTGAGCTTGTGCAGGTCTTATGCATACCGTCACGATTGCTATGAGGTCATATGTGCAACCTCCCTGTTGTTTCTCAAAAATACTCTTTCTCATACATTCAATATTCAATAATTCAATATTAAATAATTGCACATTTACTTGATATTATTTAATTTTATTTTCTCTAAATTAAAATAAACTCAGAGCATAGTTTATCTTTTATGTTAGTTCTTATAGTATTGATGGTATTATAAAGGTAGAAAATTTTAACTTGGCCCTAACTATAAAAACTTAAACTTGTAAAAGAAATGCCCTTCTTTGTTCCTGGACCGAAAAGTGCAAACAGTCCCTAACCGTCCCCTAGTCACCACACCTGGGCCCAGCCAATCACTGACCTCCCCATTAGAAAAGTCCCTTACCCCTAGACCCCCTCCTGTTTTGCAGTTTTTGCCTTTATAAATTCTGTGATTCTGCTTCTCAGGGCTCTGCACCACCCCCTTGCGTGGGAACTGTGTGCAGAGCCCTGGCGCTGCTGGCTACTGAGTAAAGCCTCTTGCTGTTGCATCAAGCTCTTGTCTTCATTGGTTATTGGAGTCTGGCAACTATCCCGAGGAAAGGAGGGTCTCCCCACCTCGGGGATCCAACAGTATAAAAACAATTCGTTCAAATGTGACTCAGTTTAGCCTATTTCTATGACTCTTGTAGATTCCTAAAGAAAAGTTCAAAATAGCAAGCTGGATAGTATGCATATGTTATTAATTTTCATGAAGTCTGTGGATATTAGTGGCAATTTATAGTAACTGTTTTATATTTTAATTCTTATTCTTTTAACAATACACTTTTTGAAACTTTTTTTTGTCTTAATATAAGCTTATAGTCTTAATGTATTGAGTCTGCCAAAGAGTTTTGTTTGGTGGATTATAGTTCTTAGTATTTACCATATTAGACATTAAAAAAGAAAGAAGAAATAAAACAAGCAGGCAAATATCCCACTTGACATCAGTGTAATGTTATCTCAAATATGGCCTCAGTAACCCCCTCCCCCCCCACCGTATATTTAGGAAAGAATGAAAAGGCAAAAGAAAATAAACTCTATGTGTACTATTAACATAATATTTTTTTTTACCTCTTGAATACTCTAAAATAACCTAGGGAGTCAAGTAATTATCCCCAAATCAGTTTTCAAAGTACTACCCCAAAAGAATTCAAATGTATTTACCCAACCTAGCCATGCTATTTGAAGTTTTATGTAATGTCAATTAACTCTACTTCAAATGGTTGAGGTAATTTTCTAAGCAATCAAAGAAATTATAAACAGTTTGTAGCAATTTTCATTTCTCTTAGTGGTTGATGGTAGCAAATATGAGCAGTAGGCAAGTGGGAACACCATGATGCACTGCTCTACAGTGTTTCATCCCTGCAATATTATTGAGTCTTACAGCTCTTTTATGTCATACAATTCCTCATGCTTTGGTTTTATGTTACATTGTTGCATCTAGGCAGGCCTGAGTTTGTCTTCAGTACTTTTCGGGAATCAGTGATACAAATCTGATGTGGGTGTATGAATTAGTAAAACCTTAGTGTTGTAGTTGTCAGTTAGGGATGTGGGATCTTTGCTTCTAAATACTTGAGAGTTCTTTTGAATATTTCTATCAACTAGGGCCTTTAGGTTTTATTTTCTAGTTCTGGTGACATTTGTTTGTTCTTCAGTCTCCATTCTATGCCTTTCTTTGATGTCTTCAGCTGCTACTATTATTTTCTTGCTCTATTCTGATTTTAATTATTCACCTGCTTCATTTACAACTGTCAGAAAGATGGATGCCTTCACTACATCCCTCTGCAATACTCCCTGGCTGCTATTGACACTTGTCATTCTCAGCTTCATGTTTAACTGTGTTTCTTCTTTGTTACTGGATTGAACACTTTACTGAAAGTATGCAAGATGACCTGAGGGGTTAAAAGAGATGGAACAGCAGTTAAGAAATCATACTATTCTGAAGAAGACCTGAGTTTTGCTTCCCAGCATTCATATCATGTGAATGCCTGTAATTGCAACTTAAGGGGATCTTTATCCTCTGTATCTTCAGGTATTCAAGTATATTCATATGCACAAACCCATAATTCCCAACACATAAACACAGAATTTAAATAAATATATAAAACAAAATATTAAAAATAAAAGATGACTTGAAAGAATTCTTTATTTGCAACACTAATTGCTGCAACACTGGAGTCAGAGTGGGGGAGTTGACAGCTATTTTTCTTTGCTACATCACTGAGTCAATATAGACTTCTTATATGAGTTCTTGGATCACTTTTTTCCTTTTCCCATTTGCACTAACAACAGACATTGAATCTTGGGCTTTAGGTCAACCACAGCCTAGACCCATAACTACTAAAGCTATCATTTTGAATCAATCAGACCATTTTCTGTTCACACCAAAATCAACAATTCCTCTGATAATCCTCCAGGGGAAGTACTTTCCCTCTGAAATGAGAAAAAATGATTCCAGTGACATTTTGAGCTCAAAAATTGTACTTTACAGTGTGCTGTGTCTCTATATAGTTTAGGTTAGATGTATGAAATGTATTTTAGTTGATTTTATGATTAAAATAGGTCTTTGGTAATATAAGTCTGTATTAAATACAAGAGCATCTCTGGTTTTCTCTTATGGTCATAAAAAAGAGTATTTAAACTAAAGATAACTGGGTTCAGAACAGACAAAGTGAGCTGTTGCCTCAAAGGGAGACCATGAGAATCTGCTATAGTGACAAGGCTAATTTGTGCCTAGTGAAAATTCTGAGACCTTAATACAATAAATATTGTTAAGAAGTAGCAACTTAAATCAATCCCACTGAAATCAGGGACTAGGCAAGGCTGCCCATTGTCTCCATATCTCTTCAACATAGAACTTGAAGTCCTAGCTAGAACAATAAAACAATTAAAAGAGATCAAGGGGATATAAATTGGAAAAGAAGAAGTCAAAGTATCACTGTTTGCAGATGATGTGATAATACACATGAGTGACACCAAAAATTCAACCAGAGAACTCCTTCAACTGATAAACGCCTTCAGTAAAGTGGCTGGATACAAAATCAACTCAAAAAAATCAGAAGTCCTCCTGGACACCAAAGACAAAAGGGCCAAGAAGGAAATTAGGGAAACAACACCCTTCACAATAGCCACTAATAACATAAAGTACCTTGGGGTGACTCTAACCAAGCAAGTGAAAGACCTATATGAAAAATACTTCAAATCTCTGAAGAAAGAAATTGAAGAAGATCTTAGAAGGTGGAAAGACCTCCCGTGCTCATGGATTGGTAGGATTAATATAGTGAAAATGACCATATTGCCAAAAGCCATCTACAGATTCAATGCAATTCCATTCAAAATACCTATACAATACTTCACAGACCTTGAAAGAAAAATACTCAACTTCATATGGAGAAACAAAAAACCCAGAATCTCCAAAACAATCCTCTACAACAACAGAGCATCTGGAGGTATCTCTATTCCTGACCTAAAGCTGTACTACAGAGCAATAGTAATAAAAACTGCATGGTATTGGCATAGAGACAGAATAGTGGATCAATGGAACTGAATATAAGACCATAAATGAACCCACACACCTATGGAAACTTGATTTTTGACAAAGAAGCCAAAACCATTCAATGGAAAAAAGACAGCATCTTCAACAAATGGTGCTGGTCCAACTGGATGCAGAAAATTGAAAATAGATCCATATTTATCACCCTGCACAAAGCTAAAGTCCAAGTGGATCAAAGACCTCAACATAAAACCAGACACACTAAA
>JAQQSO010003740.1:0-13335 GCA_028658305.1 Pachyuromys duprasi | reverse complement strand
CATCCAAACAAGCATTGATCATACCAACCTGGGTCCTCCTTCTTGTATATCCTCTCTGGGTGCGTAGATTTCAGCTTGAACTTCCTATCCTATAGGTTTATATAAGTGAGTATATACCATATGTTTCTTTCTGCTTTTCCAACCAATCTCTTTACTGTGCTAAGTCATGTGTGTTAATGTACTTGTGTTGGTTTGTCTATGCTGCCATAATAAAACACAAAACATTTTTTTTAATTTCCATACCATCTTTTGGCTCTTGTGTGGTCCATTTTAATTTTCTTTACTTAAATTTTGTTGTTGTTGATGTTGTGATTGTGAGGGAGAAAATAGATTCAGAAGTGATGGTCAATTCAAATAAAGAAGAGACAATGCAAACAACAAGCATTTTCTGCAAATAGTATTTGAGAAGGATACCTTTAAAGGAGTATCCCTCACATTGTTTAGGGACCTACAAGGCTGCGATTTTACTTGCTTTCTCCATACTACTTTGGCTTTTTGGTAATACAGCCACCTTAGTGTCATGTATGCATACTTATCACTCTGTATGTAACCTCATTAAACTCAGTGGTTCACCAGCCTTGACTTCCTGGGACCTTTTAATTTTTCTGTCCGGCCATCCATGTCATATCTGTGCAAACAGATATTTATTTATGTATCTTCAGGAAAAGAGAAATGACAGGAAGTTGTTTTCAGATCCATCTTAATAATATTTTCTTACCAATGGTAAAAACAATTAAAATAGTTATAAATAATCATTATATGTAGATGTAGTCAGTTCTCACTGGTGTTCTCTCTGATACATAGGCAGGTCTCCAACTTTTTTAGTCCTTTGGTCCTTCTGACTCAGGCTCTAGTAAAATTTGACCACATGAACACCAGCAAGCTTGACAGATATTACTTTAATATATTTGATGTATAATGCAGTGTCTCAATAGCTGGCTCTTTGATCACCTTCCACTGTGGGGTGCAGCTTTGTCAGGCCACAGAGGAAGATGATACAGCCAGCCCTGATGAGACTTGATATGCTAGGGTCAGATAGAAGGGGAGGGAGTCCTCCTCTATCAGTGAATTAGGGGAAGGATATAGAGGGAGAAGACAAAAGGGGGATGGTACTTGGAGGACACAGGCCAGGGGAGTAAAGCTGGGATACAAAGTGAATAAATTGTAATAATAATTTTCAACTCCTCTCTAATTTTCGCTATCTAATGACCTACCCAACTTCATGTTCTGTTGTATGTCTCTGAACTCCCAATTCTCCCCTCTCTTTCTCTGTCTCTGTTCATGGAACACACACTTTCAAAAGTAAAAAAAAAAAACAAAACCAACTGATCAAACAAAAACCCTTCATAAGACAATAACTATCAAAATACAAAACGGCAAAAAGTCCACACAAATTCTGAAACACAAATTCAGAAACGATAATATATTTATATTATATATATAAATAAAAATACTTATATTAGTTATAATATAATAAAATTATGACAATAATTTTAAAAATCCCAATAAAACAGTTTGGAAAACAAACAATGATAAAATTGAATTCCTTAAGAATTCAATTCATTTTTTTATATTTTATTAATTTTTTATTTTTTATATTAATTATAGTTTATTTACTTGGTATCCCAGCTGTAGCCTCCTCCCCTCGCAATCCCACCCTCCCTTTCACATTTCCTCCTGTGCCTTTCTCCAAGTCCGCAGATAGGGGATGTCCTACTCGCCTTCCATCTGACCCTAGCTTATCAGGTCTCATCGGGGCTGGCTGCATTGTCCTCTTCTGTGGCTTGGCAATGCTGCTCTCACATCCAGAGGAGGAGGTCAAAGAGCTATCCACTGAGTTTGGGTTAGAGACAGTTCCTGTTCCCCTTACCTGGGAACCCACTTGGAATACTGAGCTGCCATGGGCTACATCTGAGCAAGGGTTCTAGGTTATATCCATGAATGGATGTTGTTTGGAGTATCAGTCTCAGAACAGACCCCTGTGCCCAGGTATTTTGGTTCTGTTGCTTTGCTTGTGGAGTTCCTGTCCTCTCCATTTCTTACTATCTACCCCTTCTTTCCTAAGATTCCCTGCACACTGCCCAAAGTTTGTTTATGAGTCTCAATATCTGCTTTTTAAAATTTTTATTATTAGTTACATTTTATTAACTCTGTATCCCAGGTGAATCCCGTTCCCTCATTCCCTCCCAATCCCACCCTCCCTTTCTCAACTACTCCCTGGCCCTTTCCAAGTCCACTGATAGGGGAGGACCTCCTCCCCTTTCATCTGGCACTGGTTTATCAGGTCTCTTCAGGACTGGCTTCAAAGTACTCTGTGGCATAGGAGGGCAGCTCCTCCCTTACTGGGTGGGGAGGTCAAGGAGTCCACAATTGAGTTCATGTCAGAAATACTCCCTATTTCTTTTACTAGGGTACCCACTTGAATACTGAGCTACCATGGGCTCCAGGCAAGCAGAGGTTCTACGTTATCTCAACCCATGGTCTTTGGTTTTATACAATTCTGGGTACAGTCTTTCAGAGGATCTCCATGGTAGGCTCCTATCCTGTTTCCTGTTTTCTTCTTCTTCCAATGTCCATCCTGTTTGCCTTTCTGAGTGAGGATTGATCATCTTACCTCAGGCCTCCTCCTAGCTGTACAGATTTTTGTAAGTTTATCCTTCTTTATGAATTTTGGCTATCTTCTGATGGGCTTGAAGCTAGCATTTTTAATGTGATTTTTATACCCAGTTTGAGTCACTGAAGAAAACCATTTTTTAATGAGTGGTTGTCAATTGGAGATAGCTCCTTGGATAGCAATGGGAAGTTGTGGCTTCCCCTTCTCAGTGGTGGGGTACCAGCTGTTCTTACCTGCAATCAGCTGCAGCACACAGGGTGAATCAACGTGGGATGTAGCATCACTGATGACCAGCTGATGGCTGGTGTTTCTCTCTATTTTTTTAACTCTTAATATTTCAGGCTGGTAGCCTTGTTATTTGGGGCTCTCCATATACAGTTTATTTCTATATGTACAGTTTAACTCTATATACAGTTTAACTCCGAGGGACCTATGGTCATGACTGCCTATAGCGGAAAAGATAGCAGCTAATTCAGGTGGCTCTTTTAACTCATAGTGGCCACAGCAGCTGACAGTTTATTGCTATAAATATAAGGGTTTCTTAAAAAACAAAATGAAACCTTAGTTTTCAACTTAATGGATCAGCGATGACCGGCTTGCTGGAAGATAGGCACTTCTTGCAGGTAGGGTCATCAAAACGACTCTAAAATTTCATCTTACACTAGTCAGAATGGTTAAGAAAAAAAAAAATCTCAGTTGACAACACATTGTGGAAGGGATGTGGAGAAAGGGGAACAGTCTACCATTGTTGGTGGGGATGTAACATTGTACAACCACTTTGGAAATCAATCTGGCACTTTCTCAGAAAACTGGGAATAGTGCTATCTCAAGATCCATCTATACCACTTCTAGGCATATATCTTAAGTATGCTCAATCATATGACTAAGGCATTTTCTCAACTATGTTCATAGCAACTTTATTCAGGATAGCCAGAATCTGGAAACCACCTAGATGTCCCTCAAGTGAAAAATGAATACAGAAATTGCTGTGCATTTACACAATGGAATACTATTTTATAGTACTCAGCAATTAAAAAACAAGGAGATCATGAAATTTGCAGGCAAATGATGGGAACTAGTAAAGATCATCCTGAGTGAGGTAACCAAGAATAAGAAGGACAAAGGGATTCTAGGTTATATCCATGCGTGGTCCTTGGTTGGAGAATCAGTCTCAGAAAAGATCCCTGTGCCCAGATATAGTTGGTTCTTGTGGCACTCCCTCTCCTTTCCAAGTCATACTCCCCATTCTTTCATATGATTTCCTGCACTCTGCGCAAGGATTGGTTATGAGTTTCATTATCTGCTTTGATACACTGCTAGGTAGAGTCTTTTAGAGGCCCTCTGTCATAGGCTCCTGTTTTATTGCTTGTTTCCTTCTACTTCCAATGTCCACCCCATTTGTCTTTCTAAGTGAGGATTGATCATCTTACTCCGGGTCCTCTTGTTTATCTTCTTTAGGTGTACATATTTTCATATGTTTATCCTATCCTCTTAAGCAAATATTTTTTGTTATTTTTAAATTTATTTATTTTTATCTCAATCACAGGTTAGGTACTTTGAATCCCAGGTGTAGCCCCCTCCCTCATTCCCTCCTACCCTCCCACTCCATCCCTCATCTCCCTCCTCAGCCCCCTCCAAGTCCACTTAAGGTAATATGTTTTTGTTTGTTTGTTTTAGTTCCAGGTTTCTTTGTGTAGTCTTGGCTGTCCTGGACTCACTTTGTAGACCAGGCTTGCCTCAAACTCACAGAGACTGGCCTATCTCTGCCTCCCAGATATAGGAAGACCTGTGGAACAATGAGAACTGGTACACAGAGCGAGGGAGAGGAAGCATTCAGGCAGGCAGTTATGAGGCTCCTGGATCATTGCTGACTAGAGTGATCCCATCCAGTGTTTTATGGTGCTTCAAAGCCTGACTTGAAATCGAAATGATTTATCTGCTCCTTCTGGGAAAACTCAAGCATAGCCTCATCCTATGGTTAGGAATGGAAAATGTCTCTTCCATTGGGAGTCCAATGGGTTCATATAATGTACTAGAGGTGGGGGGTCTCTCTGGAGAGCATGCTGCCCCAATGTTTATGGCAAGAGTCAAACATTGTTTACCAAAAATTATATATATATGTATGTATATTAAAGCGGCCTTATGCCCCTAATAACACCCTCTTTTATAGTTGTTTTTCAAAGATGGAATTGTTCCTGTGGTTCTAGGAGTTGGCCCTATGGGTTGTACAGAATGTTAGTCTTATGACTAATAGTGCATCAGTGAAGAAGGCCTTGAAGACAGCACTAGAGGAAGTGGGACCATTATCAGCACAGGGCATTCCGGGCAGTCTTGAGAGTTGAAATGGCCAAGAAAATGTTCTCTTTGGAATGCACAATAGTGAAGACAAAGCTGGAGTAAGTGTCAAAAATTATAAGGTCATATTTGTGCCTCCCAAAGAGAGAACTGTGTCATGTCCACTTGACAGAGGGAATTAGGCAAAAAAAAAAAAATACAGAGATTGATTCCTCTGGGTTTCAGTGGCCCTGGTAGCAGAAGTAGGCCACAATGAAAGTAGAAATGGACTAGGTGTTTGTTGGATGCTAAACATAGCTTATTATGGTAATTACTCATAAGAAAAGTATAGTTATGAACAGATTTAAGAATATGATTATTTATGAGATAACTGATAATTAACTTATATGTTTTAATTATTTTACTAATTTATAATACATGTCTGTATGATTAGGTTTAAGATGAAGACACTGTTAGGACAGGAAAGGGTGAATAAGTTGAAAAAAAATGGCAAGGACCATGCCTAAGGGAACAGTTACAGAAAATCATAAATTGTCTTATAGTTCACTTGATAAGCAACAGTGTGGAGTTTAGCTTAGGCAGGGAGGGTTCTGGGGCAGCTGGGCTGAAAGAGTGAGTACATTTACTTTAGAACCATGGAGGGAGGTGAGACTGTTAGATTGGTGCATCTGGAACAAGTTTTGGGTCACATGATGATGAATGTGGGTGGGGAGGCCAGGGCAGTAAAAGAAGATAGTATTCCTGGAAATCTTTTATACCAGCTAGGTAGCCAATATAGATCTAAATATCAGGGTTTGAAATATCTGTTTGATAGGACCCAGGGTGCAAATTGGAGCATTTCATTGCAGAATTCTAAGTCTTCTTTTTGGGAGATTTTAAATCCTCTAACGTGGTTCTATTTCTAGTGTAGTTCATTTGCTGCCAAGCACTTACAGAAGATCTCATTTCCCTGAGTACCTTTGGCTTCCTGTTGAAAAAGGGTGAAGCTCAGGGTCAAAAATTCCTACTCTCCCAGGAATGTCAGTCTTCAGGCCAAGAAAGGTAGAACAGGATCCAAGATCCATTCCAGAAGATCTCTGGTTCAGCTGGAGATGTGGAGGAAAGATTTCTTCATTACTCTTTTAACAGGGCTTCCATCACCAGGCCAGGTGATAGCAGGGAGCTCAGGGTACCTAAACCTGAGCCAGGGGGCAAAGAGGGCCCAGCCTGACTTAGGAGAGTCAGTGGCTGATTCAGGAAAAATTGGTACTGGAGGTTGAGAGCACTGAAACCTAGAAGCAGAGGCAGAAACCTGGTTTCCTTCAGGTAGACAGAATGGCTGCTTCACAAAAAGCCAACTTCTCCTCTGCAGATGGGCATAGGGTGGGCTGAGTGGCACAAGAAAGATGGCTGCAGTGATCCACTGTGAACAGCAGAGCTGCTCTGTGGACAGGCCAGATCTATCAGTGACAGAAGCAATCTCTGGTCAAGCATGGAGGTGCAGCCTCAGATCCTTGGGGGAGGAGGGAGCCTTCTTTCACCAGAATAAATGATGAGTTCCAAAATCTCTCTGATGAAATTGATGAGGCAAGGTTGTTATTTCATGTGAAATAGGGACTTATAGGCCTGGGCAGTGAAAGGGGTGTTGAGGAGAAGTGGGTGTCATTGTATAAGACCAGGTTGATCCCAATGCCCTATTTCCACAGGGGAAAATGACAACAGGAGACAAACTCATGCTACTGACCGGTAGTTACCTTGAGAAAATACCTATAACCTTGGGTGCTGTGTCATGTGCCCATTAGGCAGGCATGGAAAACAAGGAGAGAGCTTTGTTCCATAATTTTCATTCTCAGCATGAGATTTCAATCTCAAGTTTGAGATTTTTTGGGTTTGAACATGCACCAATCATGCTAGTATCACAACAATTGCCTTAGGGGCAAAGTGCATGAGACCTAAACTCTAGATTTAAGTAAAGTTCTGAGAAAATGCATTTGGAAATCTCTCAGATGTGATGTTCTGTGTTGAGTTCCCCCATAATGAAAAATGAGAGGAAGTGCTGCTAGAGACTTTTAAAGTTGCCAAGGTAAGCTCAATTTTCCCAGGGCAATCACCATAGGGGAGTGAGAAAACCTCAGGAGTACAAAGTTGGAAAGAAAGGGATCTCAGGAAGGGACGTTCAGGGAAAAAATGCCACTTCCTTTTTCTTTAGGAGTTGCTCACAAAATTACTGGCTCAGTTCAGAGTCCCTCTTCAGGTGCTACCTTAGGGTCTCCATTTTATTTGGGGTGCTGTTGGCCACTAGCCCACAAGGGCAGGAGGAGCAGAGGCAAGAGACAGACAGGGCTCAGAGGGCCATGATCAGGATGGAATAAGAGTTTATCGAGACAAGCTGTGAGGAGGAAGATCAACATTATTCCTGGCGGAAGTGAAATATATCTGAAAAGGGAAGCTGCCAGGAGGAAGTCTGATAGGTTCTCACAGTGTGCATTATTTGCATAAAACAAAATGGCTTTATCACCTGTGCATGGCACACTACCTAATTATTATATGGGCAAAGATGAGGGTGAGCATTCTGCAGAAAATGTGTCAGAAGCTCCTTCTGTAATAAGCCAGGCACATTTCTCAGGGATATCCTCACAAGGCAGAGAGTAGTAAGCCCCACTGGGAAAGGGAGTCTTCCATCCTGTGCCAAGATAAGAGTTCTATCCTGTCATGGAGTCTGTACCCTTCAGAGCCAGAACACTTCTACTCTGTGTGAAGAATTGCTATGCCAGGTCAACTCTCAACTGCCACCAAGAGACTCTCTTAGATCTTATTGAAGTAATATTTCCTAACACTAATTTACCTTCCATCACATGGCCTTCGGATAGCAAAGCATTTTAACCTTGGCATCAATTTTCTTGCCATCATTCTACCATTAAAAGTCTTAGAGTACAGGAATATCACAAGAAGTCCAGTAGAGCCAAGAAATATGGGCCCATGGGTACCTGTGGAGACTGATGCACCAACCAAGGACCATGCATGTTTCTAGGCCCCCTGCTAAGATATGGCCTATAGGCAATTCAGCTTCCATAAGAATTTCCTATTAAGGAGACTAGGGGCTGTCTCTGACATAGGCTCTGTTCCTTGCTCCTCAATCACTTCCCCCTGGGTGGGCAGCCTTGTAAGGCAACAGAGGAAGTGGATGCAGTCAGTCCTAATGACACTTGATAGGCTGATATCACTTGGTAGGAGAGGAGGGTTCCCACTTTCCAAGGACTAGAGGAAGGGTATAGGAGAGAAGAGGGGGGAGGGGGGACAAAGATGATGGAGGTGACAGAGAGGGCTACAATCGGGATATAAATTGCATAAAGTAAAAAATAACTTTACGTAAAAATATATAGCAGCATCTCCAAATTGTAAAATCCAAATTGTACTGGTAGGTTTCTGCTTCATGAAATAGAGATTTATTTCTCTTGTCACTGAATTACTTAATGACACGCAAGTTGGAAGTGGGGAAAAAACAGGGAACAGGACAGGAGCCTACCACAGAGAGCTTCTTAAAGATTCTGTGCAGCAGGGTATTAATACAGATCCTGAGACTCATAGCCAAACTTTGGGCAGAGTGCAGGGAATCTTACGAAAGAAGGGGGAGATGAACGAACTGTGAAGTCATTTTTTTTTTATGGGATTGTTTAGATAAGTTCCAAAGCTGTGACACTGATGACATAGTATCTGGCATCCTCACTTAATCTAGGATACTGTGTGGTTATGGCATGAACCCTGGAATTGGCTTATGTTTAGAGAAAATATTAAAAATATATGAGACTATTTTTCAACCAAGGACCATGCATGGATGTAACTTATAACCCCTGCTCGGACATAGCCCATGGTAGCTCAGTATCCAAGTGGGTTCCCTAGGAAGGGGGACAAGAATTACTTCTGACATGAATTCAGTGACTGGCTCATTGAGCTTCCCCTCCCCCCATGAGTGAGGAGAAGCCTTATGAGGCCACAGATAAAGACCTTGCAGTCAGTCCTGAAGACACCTGATGAGCTATGGTCAGATAGAAGGGGAGGAGAACCTCCCCTATCAGTGGACTTCGAAGGAGGCAAGGAGGAGATGAGGGAAGGTGGGGGGGGGGTTGGGAAGAAAAGAGGGAGTGGGCTAAGGCTGGGATACAACTGAATGACCTGTGATTAAAATAAAAAGAAATAAAAATAATCAGGGTAAAGACCATGGCCAATTGAACTATAGTGCAATTTCAAACCAACTGTGTGTTTTGTGGGTTTTTAATTTTTTTTTAATAATTAGAGTTTATTCACTTTGTATCCTGCTGAATTCCCCTCCCTTATTCCCTGGCAGTTCCACCCTCCCTCTCTCAACAACTCCCATACCACTCTCCAAGCGCACTAATAGAAGAGGTCCTCCTCCCCTTTCATCTGACCCTAGCCTATCAGGTCTCATCAGGACTGGCTGCATTGTCTTCCTCTGTGCCCTGGTAAGGCTGCTCCCACCACATGGGGAGGTGATGAAAGAGCCCACCACTGAGTTCATGTCAGAGACAGTTCCTCTTTTAACAGAAGCTTCATTTACATACAATGTGGATATGTGGAGAGTCCTCACTGCTCACATTCCACTGCATAGTTGGAGCTCACAGAACAGGACAGTCACTTTCCAGGTTTTTATTTTAGCAATCTAAAATTAAGTTCATCCATATGTCTGCAAATATCATGATTTCTTTGTTTTTAATAGCTGAGTAGTATTCCCTTGCTTAAATGTGCCACAATTTCTGTATCTATTCTTTGATAGGGACATTTAGGTTGTTTCCAGATTCTGACAATTACAAACAAAGCTGCTATGATCATAGTTGAACAAATGTCCCTGTTGTATGGTTGAGAGTCTTTCGGATATATGTGTAGAAGCGGTATAAATGGGACATGAGGTAACATTATGCCTAATTGTCTGAGAAAGCACCAGACTGATTTCCAAAGTAGGTGCACAAGTTTATATTCCCACCAGGAATGGAGGAGATTCCCCTTTCTTTACATCCTCTCCAGCATGTGTTGTCACATCAGTTTTTTATCTTTGCTCTTCTGATCTGTGTGAGGTGGAATCTCAGAGTCATTTTGATTTGCATTTCCCTGAGTTTCTTGAGTGCTGTCAGATGTAAGTTGGTGAAGATATTTTACCAGTGTGTTCTGTTGACTGTGTCCTTTACTTTTCAGACACATTTAAGTTTCATGAGGTTCCATTATTAATTGTTGATGTAAGAGCCTGAGCTCTTGATGGTCTGTCCAGGAAGTCATCTTCTGTAACAAAGTATTCAGGGCTCTTCTACACTCGTTTATTCAAACAGATTTAGTGTGTTTGGTTTTATGTTGAGGTCTTTGATTCACTTGGACTCTACTTTAGTGCAGTGTGATAAGTAAGAGTCTATTTGCATTTTTCTGCATGTAGGTATCCTGTTAGACCACAGTGAGTTATATCAGAAGTGGAAAGACACACATTGTATATACTCACATATAAGTGAATATTAGCCATATAATCTACATATCTAAAGAAGCTAAACAATGAGAACCTTAGGGAAGATGCTCAATTCTCTTTCAGAAGAGAAATCAGGATAAACACCAGAAGTGGTATAAGAGAGGAAACAGGACTGGAGCATACCACAGGCTCCAACCAGCTGGGCATCAAAGCAGAGTCAGAGACTCACAATCAAAATTTGGACAGAGCACAAGAAGTCTTGTGGAATAAGTGGGATACTGAAGGACACAGAGGGGGCAATTATTTGGTTAGGACTGATCAATGAAGGAGGGAAGGAAACTCACAACAGATCTTATATGAAAGATCATTATTAGCTGGAGAGCAGGACATGATGGGAAGAGAGAGAGAGTGAGAGAGAGAGAGAGAGACAGAGACAGAGACAGAGACAGAGAGAAAGGGAAAGAAGGGGGGAAGAGAGAGAAGGGAGGAGAGGGGGTGCCCTGATAGAAAGGAGCAATAGAGTAAGAGCAAAAGAGAGACCACATGCCAGGTTGTCCCTTTAAGGGGCCAGGTAACCATGTCTCCAGGTGTGGCCATCTGGCTGGGCAATACAAGATGATGTCTTAAGTTGCTAGGTAACCCAGAAGCAGGTTCTGTTTCAAAATAGTAACATTCCTCCCTTTTTGTATAATTAAAAAATGAGGAACTTGAGCTGCTTCTCATGTAAGGCAAGTTAAAATATATAAGTTTAGATTCATTGGAAGCAGCTCTTGGTTGTCATGCCAGGGGTTATGAGAGAGAGAGAGAAGAATTAAAGCAACAAAAACGGTCAGATTACATGGTCAAGAGGAGGAAGAGAAGCTTCTACCCTGGAAAAATTTAGGGCAGAGTGTTGCTAGTAGAGAGTTGCCAACCATGCAAGGCAGCATATTGGGACTGAGGAATCCTGGGAGAACCTGGAGCTGCTTCTCCTTGTCTTAAAGCACACCGTTTTAGCCTTTTGTTAATAATAAGTAAACAATGGGTGTAGATTCTCTTCTGGCTATTTCCTGCTGACACTGGGGGCACTGTAGGAAGGTCAAAAGGCTGAAATGTTGGCCAATTCCAGGAAGAGCAGGCTGTTTTGATGCTGTCCAGGATCTGTTAGAACATCCATGGCTGGGAGGGAAAGAGCAGGTCCAGCTTGTTGGAAGTCTGTGAGGTCAGAGTTGAACACTTGTAGCTGCTTTGGCGCTGTTGTGGCTATGGGAACATCTGTGTCTGGCAGGAAACTGAAAAAAAAAATATATATAGATAGATAGATAGATAGATAGATAGATAGATAGATAGATAGATAGATAAAGTTAAGTAGGTTATGGAGAAAATTCTTTAGGTGTACATTGAAAACTTTTGGGAGAGCAAACACAGGTGGAAGGTTTGGATCAATGTGACTTGAACATGGGAATCTCCATTTACCTGGGGGGAACTTTATTTACCCAATTGCTGGCAGTAGTTAAAAAGGCTTTGCTCTAGATCTGTAATTGAGGTGAGGTTTGGTTATAGAAGTGTGTAAATTTAAAGGCGCTAATGCTAGCAGGCACTAGGGGTAGAAACCCAAAATTCTCCAGAAGATATCTCAGAGGAGAATTTGGTGAACAGGTGTCTGGGCATTTCCTATTGTGAAGTAGAGGGTGACCTTCAAGAGGTGTCCCAAAGCCAAGGTATGACTCAGAGCAGAGGTCCTACCTGGTCCAAGAGCTGGTCAGCCTTTGGTCAGAGACCTGGCATGGATGCCCCAGCAGGCATGGCCAAAAGTTCGGTGGTTTGCCTAATGTTAGAACTTCCCACGAACAAGAGGAGAGAAGAAACCACGTGTGATCACATATGAGTAGCAATACACCCATAAGGGAAAGTAGGCCTAAAAATGGAGGTCAGCAGAGAGGGTCAGCCCTAGACAGTTAAGACTATGGCTGGGAGGAGGGGTCCTTCCATCTCAAAAGATAGTACGAAGTCTCCAGGAGCTCAACAGTCAAGCTTCCTCTACCAAGAGAGGCATTTCATGCTGACAAATGATTTGAACTCACCAATCCAGTGGCTGGTCAATGAGGAGATCCCACCAATCCAGCCAGTGTTGCATGTAGTAAATAGCAGTCTGGTAGTCAGTAAAGGGAGTCCCAGAACCAGGGAAAGGGGAGAAATCCCACCTTTTGAGATAGGCTGTAAGTACAATACTTATCTGGAGTCCAAGTGACCTCAGAGGTGGATTTAGGTGGACTTCCTGCAGCTTACAAGAATTAATTTAAGTTTTAAGAAGGAGAAAAACTTTAGACATGTTAGTATTACAATTGTAATCTGTGCTGTAATATACATTGTAGAAAAAGCAATAGACATGCACATTTTTTTAACAGCACAAGTATTCGTTAAGGTGAGCTCTGAAAAGGCAGAAGCCTTTTATGAAGTAAAAGAGAAACTCACTTGATCTTTACTTTTAGTAGAGCATTCATATTGCAGAGGCTTACAGTCTTAGCTTAGAACCATAATAGTGCATGACAGAGTGGAATGTTTTTGTCTTAGAGTTAGATTAATTAGAGCTCTATTGATAAAGGTTAAACCTCTGAATAGTCAATATAACATTAGCATAGCAACAGGAGGAATTAGTAAGAAGTTTTAACTATTTAGGATATTTTAAATTACCTTAGACCTTGTAACCTTTATAACTTGCATTTACTAATCTTAAGACACATTTTTATGCTCTCAAACATGTATAACTTGTGTTTACCAAACTTAAAACACTTTTTCAGACCATTAAAAAATTGTAGACCTTTGTATATAGTTATTTACCATGAGGCATAGTCTGATACAGAAATTGTGGTACTTTTACACAATGGAATACTACTCAGCAATTAAAAAGGAGGAAATCATGAAATTCGCAGGCAAATGGTGGGACCTGGAAACTATCATCCTGAGTGAGGTATCCCAAAAGCAGAAAGAAACATATGGT
>JAQQSO010003739.1:0-13335 GCA_028658305.1 Pachyuromys duprasi | reverse complement strand
GGTTTAGTGTGTCTGGTTTTATGTTGAGGTCTTTGATCCACTTGGACTTTAGTTTTGTGCAAGGTGATAAATATGGATCTATTTTCATTTTTCTGCATACAGATATCCAGTTGGACCAGCACCATTTGTTGTAGATGCTGTCTCTTTTCCATTGAATGGTTTGAATTTTTTTGCAATTCATATAAAGGTTTCTCAGACATAAGAATAGTGGAACCCATAAATTTGTACTGGGCTCTGCAAACATTTTCATCATGTTTTCTGTCACATCTGCTAGCACACAGAAGGGGAAGTGTGCAGGGCCAGAGCTGTGTGTGGTGTAGGCAGCTAGTGAGACTCATAAGGAGGTTTGTGTTGGAGGCTGAAGCACTGTGAGAGGAGTACTAACAACCTGCAGACAGTAATAAACTGCCAGGTCTTCAGCCTGCACACTGCTGACAGAGAGAGTGAAATCTGTCCCAGATCCACTCCCTGTGAAGTGATCAGTGACCCCAGTGTGCTGAGTGGATGCCCAGTAGATCAGCAGTTTAGGGGATTGCCCTGGTTTCTGTTGGTACCAAGACAAGTAGTTCTTTTGGTCTGTGCTGTCTAAAAGACTCTGACTGGACCTGCAGTTGATAGTGACTTTCTCTCCTGCTGACACAGCCAGGGAGGATGGAGACTGGGTCATCACAATGTCTGCACAGGCACCTGCAATCAGGAATACACAATGAACATGCATATAGACACAAACACAGATTGTAAAAACAGTTGAAATTTGCAAATTATCATCTTTGTACTACCATGTTGTCAGAGTATTATTATGTAAGATATAATGAGTCTGGCACAGTCTGATTTTTTTTTAATCTAAAATGAAGTGACTCTTCAAAGATTATAAAGTTGAGTTTCTCACCAGACACCCAAAGCAGCAGGGATATGAGGACCTGAGTCTGTGACTTCATCTTGCTCCCCCTGCTGTCTGATGCAGTTCAGTGCTCACTGCAGAGGCTGGTTTATAAATTCTCAGCTGGGCTGTAGGGAGCCCATGCAAATCAGTCAGCAAATACATAAGCAAATGCCTGTGCAGTGTCTGTGAGTATAGCTGGTGTCAACAGTCAAAAGTACTATTACAGGGAGCATGAGCAATCACTGAAAAAGGTTGCCTTACAGCTCTTAACTAGAATAGTATTAGGACCTCTAATAGCAGACCTGGGTTAAAATCCAAGACATATTTAAATCAATGGACTTCTGTAGAAACATAGGTAGAGCTATCTCAGATGGGCAGTCTTAGGGAATGATACCATGGGTTCAAAATATTGCAATAAAAGTAACAACAAAAGTAACAGAGTAAGAAAGCATGTCATAAAAGAAAGAAAGGGTCGAGGGGAAAAAAAGAGAATTGAGGTTAAATGTGTTCAATAATACATATTTAAAAAACACTCTTATCCTGAAGGGAGAGAAAAGGGCATCAGACACTTGTGCTCTAGTTTCTTAAATAAACAACAAACTAAGATTCAAAGAGCAGCCGAGAATTCAGTCTGTGGTTATCATGGCAGACATTAACTTAAGACTGATATCAGAAGAACTTTAATCCCAAACCAAGTAAACCCAGCAAAAACCAACATGTATCCTCCCAACAAATTCAGGAAATTGAAAGAGGGTTCTAAATCTGGAAAAATGAAATCAGAAAAAAATAGATTTTTCACAAACTCTTTTCTATAGACCAACACTACCATGAATTTTGTTTGTCTATTATAAATTTAAGTATATTTTTATTAATTACAGTTTATTCACTTTGTTTCCCAGCTGTAGCCCCCCTCTTCCTTCCACTCCCAATCCCACTCTCCCTCCCTCTTCTTTCCCTGTGCCTCCCCCAGTCCAACAAAAGGTGAAGTCCTCCTCCCCTTCCATCCGACCCTAGTCTATCAGGTCTCATCACGACTGTCTTCATTGTCACTACTGGTAAGGCTGTTTGGCCCTCAGGTGGAAATGGTCAAAGAGCCAGTCTCTGAGTTCATGTCAGAGATGGGCCCTCAGGTGAAAGTGATCAAAGAGCCAGTCTTTGAGTTCATGTCAGGGACAGTCCCTGTTCCCATTACTAGAGTACCACTTGAACACTGAGCTGTCATGGGTTACATCTGAGCAGGGGTTCTATGTTATATCCATGCATGGTCCTTGTTTGAAGTATCATTCTCATAAAAGACCCTGTGACCAGATTTTTTGGTTTTGTTATTCTCCTTGTGGAGTTCCTGTCCCCTCCAGGTCTTTCTATTTCCCCCTTATTTCATGCACTCTGCCCAAAGTTTGGCTGAGTCTCAGCATAGATTTTGATACCCTGCTGGGCAGTTTTTCAGAGGCCCTCTGTGGTAGGTTCCTGGCCAGTTACCTGTTTTCTTCTGCTGCTGAGGTCTGTCCTAATTGCCTTTCTGAACGAAGACTGAGTATCTTACCCAGGGTCACTCTTCCTGATTAGCTTATTTAGGTGTACAGATTTTAGTATAATTAGCCTAGACTATGTGACTAATATCCACTTATAAATGAGAATATACCATATGTGTCTTTCTGCTTCTGGGATACCTCAGTCAGGATGATCTTTTCTAGATCCTTCCATTTCCATGCATATTTCATAACTTCTTTGTTTTAGTTGCTGGGTAGTGTTCCATTGTGTAAATGCACCACAATTTCTGTATCCATTCCTCAACTGAGGGATATCTGGGTTGTTTCCAGCTTCGGGCTATTACAAATAAACCTGTTGTGAACATGGTTGAACAAATGTCCTTGTTGTATACTTGAGCATCTTTTGGATATATGCATAGGAGTGGTGTAGCTGTATCTTGAGGTACCACTATTCTGAATTGTCTGAGAAAACTCCAGATTGATTTTCAAAGTGGTTGTAAAAGTTTACACTCCCACCAGCAGTGGAATAAGGCTCCTCTTTCTCCACATCCTTTCTAGTATGTGTTGTCACTTGAGTTTTTGTTCTTAGACATTCTGGGGTGTAAGGTGAAATAACAGGGTCATTTTTATTTGCATCTCCCTGATGACTAAGTACATTGAGCATTTCTTTAAGTGTTTCTCTGCCATTGTATATTCCTCTACAGGGAATTCTCTGTCTAACTATGTCTAACTAATTAATCCATTTTTAATTGGATTACTTTATTTGTTGCTTATTAACTTATGTTCTTTATACACTCTGGATATTAGCCCTCTGTCAGATATAGGGTTGGTGAAAATCCTTTCCCAATCTGTAAGCTGTCAATTTGTTCTGACAACAGTGTCCTTTGCTTTTCAGGAGCTTTTCAGTTTCATGAGGTCCCATTTATTGATTGTTGATCTTAGAGTCTGTGCTGTTGGTGTTCTGTTCAGGAAGTTACCTCCTGTGCCAATGAGCTCAAGGCTTTCCCCCACTTTTTCTTCTAACAGAATTAGTGTGTGTGGTTTTATGTTGAGGTCTTGGATGTGCTTGGACTTTAGTTTAGTGCAGGGTGGTAAGTATGGCTCTGTTTTCATTTTTCTACATGTAGACATCTAGTTAGACCAGCATGATTTGTTGAAGATTCTATCTTTTTTTCCATTGTATGGTATTGGCATCTTTGTCAAAAATCATAAGTGTGGGGTTTATTTCTGTTTTCTGTTCGATTCCATTGATCTTGCATTCGGTTTTATGCCAGTGTCATGCAGTTTTAATTACGGTTCCTCCATAGTACAGCTTTAGATCAGGAATGGAGATACCTCAGGAACATCTTTTATTCTAGAGTAATTATTTTTAATGATTCTAAGTTTCTTGTTATTCCATAATGAATTTGAGAGTTTTTCTTTCAAGGTCCGTCAAGAATTGTGTTGGTAATTTGAGGGGAATTTCAGTGAACCTGTAGATTGCTTTTGGTAAGGTGGTCATTTTTACTATGTTAATCCTGCCAAGCCTCAATCATGGGAGATCTTTCCATTTTCTGCTATTGTCTTCTATTTCTTTCTTCAGGGACTGAAATTGTTTTTTCATACAAGTCTTTGGCCTCTTGGTTATAGTCACACCAAGGTACTTTATTTCCTTTGTAGCTATTGTGAAGGGTGTTGTTTTCCCCATTTCTTTCTTAGCCCATTTGTCTCTTGTGTACAGGATGGCTACTGATTTTTTTTTGAGATGATTTTGTATCCAGCCACTTTGCTGAAGGTGTTAGTCAGCTGTAGGAGTTCCCTTGAAGAATTTTTGGGGCTATACTATCATATCATCTGCACACAGTGATACTTTGGCTTCTTCCTTTCCAAACTGAATTCCCTTGATCTCCTTTGTCTTATTGCTCTAGCAAGAACTTCAAGAACTATGTGGAAGAGGTATGGAGAGAGTGGGCAGACTTGCCTTGTCCCTGATTTCAGTGGGGTTGCTTTAAGTTTCTCTCCATTTATTTTGATGTTGGCCATATGCTTGCTTTATATTGCCTTTATTATGTTTAGGCAAGTGCTTTGTATCCCTGATCTCTCTGGAGCTTTAAACATGAGTGTTGGATTTTATCAAATGCTTTTTCAGTCTCTAAGGAGATTATCATGTGGTTTATTTTCTTTCAGTTTGTTTATATAGTGGAGTACACGAATGGATTTCTGTATATTGAACAACCCCTGCATACCTGGGATAAAGTCTACTTGGTCCTAATGGATCATATTTTTGATGTGTTCTTGGATGCAGGTTGCAAGTACTTTATTGAATATTCTTGCACCAATGTTCATAAGAGAGATTGACCTGAAATTCTCTTTGTTGGGTCTTTGTGAGGTTTAGGTATCAAGGTTACTGTGGCTTTATAGAATGAGTTTAGTAATGTTCCTTCTGTTTCTATTTTGTGGAATAATTTAAAGAGTATTGGTGTTAGCTCTTCTTTGAAGGTCTGGTAGAATTCATATGTGCTGAAACCATCTGGTCCTGGGCTCTTTTTAGATGGGAGACTTTTGATGACAGCTTCTATTTCCTTAGGGCATATAGGACTATTTAATTGATTTACCTGTTCTTGATTCAGCTTTGGCAAGTGGAATCGATCAAGAAAACTGTCGTTTTCATTTAGATTTTCAAATCTTTTGGCATATAAACTTTTGAAGTAAGTCCTAATGATTGTTTGGATTTCCTCAGTGTCTGTTCTTATGTCCCCTTTTTCATTTCTGATTTTGTTGATTTGAATGGTGTCTCTCTTCCTTTTAGTTAGTTTGGCTAAGCATTTGTCTATCTTTTTCAAAGAATCAGCTCTTGGTTTCATTGATTTTTTGAATTATTTTATTTGTTTCTAATTTATTGATTTCAGCCCTGAGTTTGATTACTTCTACCCTCTTGATAATGTCTGCTTTTTTTTTCTAGGGTTTTCATGTGAGCCTTTAAGTTGCTTGTATGAGATGTTTCAAATTTCTCCTTGAACGTACTTAGTGCTATGAACTTTCCTCTTAGCACCGATTTCATTGTGTCCCATAAGTTTGGGTATGTTGTGCCTTGATTTTCATTGAGTTCTAGGAAGTCTTTAATTTCTTTCTTTATTTCTCCCCTGACCCAGATGTCATTGAGTAGCAAGTTGTTCAGTTTCCATGTGTGTATAGTCTTTTTTGCTATTTCTGTTGTTGTTGAGGTCTAGCTTTATTCAATGATTATCAGATAGGATATAAGGGATTATTTCAAACTTCTGGTATCTGTGGAGGCTTGCTTTGTGACCAAATATATAGTCTATTTTGAAGAAGGTTCCATGACGTACTGAGAAGAAGGCAAATTCTTTTGTGTTTGGGTAAAACCTTCTGTTGATGTGTTTTAGGTCCATTTGAGTCATGCAGTCTGTCAAAGTCATTGTTTCTTTGTTTAAATTCTGTTTTGTTGACCTGTCCTTTGTTGAGAGTAGTGTGTTGATTTCTCCCACCATTAAAGTTTGGGTATGTATGTGTTGTTTCAGTTTGATTAATGTTTCTTTTACAAATGTGCATGCTCTTATATTTGAGGCATAGATGTTCAGAATTGTGATATCTTCTTGTTGGAATTTTCCTTTGATGAGTATGAAGTCAAATTCCCCATCTCTTTTGATTAATTTTGGTTGAAAATATATTTTATTAAATATTAGAATGGCTACTCCTGTTTGTTTTGTGGGTCCATTTTTCTTGGCAAACCGTCTTCCAGCCCTTTATGTTCAAGTAAGATTTTTCTTTGTGACTTAGGTGTGTTTCTTGTATGCAACAGATTGTTGGGTCTTATTTCTGTATCCATTCTGTTAGTCTTTGTCTTTTTATTGGAGTGTTGAATCCATTGATGTTCAGGGAGATTAATGACCAGTGGCTGATAGATGTTTTGATATTGCTGTTGGTTTTTTGCTTGGCTACTTTTAGTTTTGCTATAGTTAAGTTAATAATTTCCTGTGTTTTCCTGAATGTAGTTAGCTTTCCTTGGTTGTGTTTTTCCTTCTCATATCCTCTGTAAAGACGTTTTTATTGGTAGGTATTGTTTAAATTTGTTTTTGTCATTGAATATCTTGTTTTTTTTCCATCTATGATGACTGAGAGTTTTGTTGGTATAGTAGCCTGGGCTGATGTCTGTGTTCTCTTAGGGTCTGCATGATATCCATCTAGGCCCTTCTGGCTTTCATAGTCTCTGTTGAGAAGTCAGGTGTGATGGCTTTGCCTTCATATGTTACTTGACCTTTTTCCTTGCATCTTTTAGTTTTTTCTTTGTTCTGTTTACTTACTGTTTTGATTATTATGTGGCCAGAGGATTTTCTTTTCTGTTCTAATTCATTAGATGTTCTGTAGGCCTCTTCTATGCTTATAGATCTCTCCTCTAAATTGGGAAAATTTTCTTCTATGATTTTGTTGAAAATATTTTCTGGGCCTTGGAGGAGGGAATCTTATTTTTCTTCTATTCCTCTTATTCTTAGGGTTTTTTTTTTCGTTTCTTTTCATGTTGTCTTGGATTTCTTGGACAGTCTGTGTCAGGAATTTTTTAGATTTAACATTTTCTTTGACAGATACTTAAATTTCTCCCTTTGTATCTTCCACACTTGAGATTCTTTCTTCTATCTCTTGTAGTCTATTGGTTATACTTACTTCTGTAGCTCCTGTTTTCTTCCCTAAGTTCTTCCTGTCCACGATTTCCTCCATTTGTATTTTCTTTAATTTTTCAAATTCTATCTTCAGATCTTGAGCTTTTTATGTTTTTATGTTTTTATGCTTTTTATGCTGCTTTCTGTCACCTGTCTGACTGCATTTTCCTGTTTTTCCTTCAATTCCTTCAGCCTTTTGTTTGAACATTCCTCTGTTTCTTTTATTTCTTTCAGTGATTTAATTATTTCCTTTCTAAAAAGGCCACAAACTGTTTGGCTGCATCTTCCTGTGTTACTTTACACATGATCATAATCGGTTTGTCTTTATCTTCCTTTCTTTCTTTACACATTTTATTTGTTTCCTCTACTAAGCATAGATTTAAGGTCATCTTCTTGAATTTCATTTATGCCAGCTGTCCAGGGCTGTTTGTCCCTGGATAACGGGGTTCTAGAGATGGCATATTGGTCTGTCTTTTGTTGGTTGAGCTTTTAGGCTGGCCTCTACCCATTGAGCTATCTTAGGTATTGTTTCTGGTGAGTCCTAGAATCCTGGGATGGGGAGAATCCCCTTGGCAGGAAGACTATTTTTCCTCCTCAGCTTTTTGCGAATGGTCACCAAATGGTGTTTCTCAGGAATTTCCACAACTCACCTCAGGCATATAGATCTGAGTGGTAACTGTGGTCTTTGTTAGGGGGCTCTCCTCTCATTGGAAAAGTCCTGGAGACAGCTGCCATACTGCTGGGTTTCTTGTTCTGAATTAGGTGAGATGCTGCTGCTGTTCTTACATTGTTTTCTAGGCCAATCTAATTTATACATGGAGAAAATCTTTCAACAATGTGTGTCATTAATCATCTGGTTAAAAGGCAGCTCATGCCATTATATACCCAAAGCAAATTACTTATCTGATATTAATGTTTCAACATTAAGCTACAAATATTATTGAAAAGTAAATACTCATTTATCCAATAAGCATTTCCTGCAAATTTGACTTAAATATATGATTTTATACATCTACTTTTTAGGTATAAAATGTTAAATAATTTCTGATAAGCACATGCAGATCTCCTCTGTAAACGTGCTAATACATCATATGAGAGGGGTAGACCATATGTGAATATAGGAAGTTCCTAATCTCAGGGTCAAGAATATGACAGACAAGGAGCTCTGCTTCTGTCACTGCCTCACAAGTTGTTATATGCCTTTGATCTTCAGTAAACTTTATGCTTCTCCTTGTGATAGCAGCAGTGAGCTCAGACTGTACCCTCATTACTTTAACAGCTGCTCCTTCAGATTGGAAAATGGAGACAGCGATCTTACAAATCCAGACTCCATGGTCTTCTCACAGTATGAAAGGGAGGACCATGGGGTCTAAAAGCATAAGAATTTCAAGTTATATTATGAATAATAAAATAAGCCCAGCAGTCCTCAGTTACTTATCAAGTTTCCACAGTATGTCTGGTGCATTTGATTATGTTGGCATTCATTAGAAATGGACTATAACCCTGCGTGCTGAACACAATATTGATTACTATGTCTCCACCTTTGAAACCAGGACAACTGAAGCTGAGGACCCTGGGCTCCTGGGACACATCTCCCTCTTCCATAAACACCAATGTGTATGGGCAACCAGGGAATATCAGTCTGAGATGCATATTATCCTCATACAGTACAAAGCTGAAGTCAGCTTTTCAGCTCCAACACATAGAATCTTTTTATTCTTTGGATTATTGGCTATGTCTACTCAATATATGTGACAAGAAATAGTAGACATAGAAAGATTTTCAATAACTCATATAAAACATTGACATACTAATCTTAGTTAAAAAAGCAGCATGGTTTCTGATTATATAGAAGTTTATTACTGCGTTAAAGAGACAGGAGGACCTTATACAAAGTGACAGATATGAACAAAAACTGTCCTGCTTTAGGAGACTAGAGCCCACAGGTACTGCTTCTCCTTGGAGAACTTGTACAGATTCTTGGAGTCACTAGGAGAGGATGAGGTTAGAGAACTCGAAGCAACCTGTCAGAGCTGAGTGTTCTTTGACACCTGACTCTTGATATAGTGAAGATAAATCTATTAGCAACCCTTCAGGTTTAAGAGCTGTGGATGGCATACCAGTAGACTAATAGAGATGGCTACAGAGTCTCCTTTTTAACATTGTTATGATTATGACTATTTTGGCTGGATCCGTGTCTGTGCTCGTATGAACGTGTTGCCTGCAGAAGGCAGATGAAGGCATCAGATTTGGAGTTAAGGATCTTTGTCACCTAGCATTTCTTCTGGGAATTGAACCTAGATCCTTTGAAAAGGAGCCAGCACTCATATACACTTAGACATATCTCTACCCAATAACTGCTCTCTGAGTAAATAGACATGCTGGAGAACAAGGGAGATCCCTGAAAAAATAAAGACTTGCTGCTGAACCCTCTGACTTAGGAAGAGACCAGCAGTGGAAGAGGAAAATGAGTAAATGACTCTTAAGTCTCCTTGTGCCTTGTAAAGTCTGTGCTTCTTGAAACTAAAGTAGAAATGAAATTAGTTACACGTGTATTTACCAAGAGAAAACCATGGGAACAACTCAGTGTTTGTATTTAATCTTACACTTCCTCTTCTTAGCTCATTTTTCAGTAGGAATGTCATAATGATACAGAATCGAATATTCCTTTCCATCTTGCCTGGAGATCCGGCAAGCTTCCATTTCCTGAAGAACCACATTACTGAAGACACCACTTTCAGGTTAATAAGAATGGGTCCTAATCTCTCTTTTTGTTGTGGTACACTGAAAAAAAGCAAGGCAAGGAAACTTTGTTCCTTGTTTAGGAATATGGTTTGTTTGGGAACGCAGTTCAAGCATATAACCTCGTATAGTGTGGAAGACAAACTGGAAGAAGCATGAAGCAGCAGCTCACATCACACACACAACTAAGAGGTGGAGTGTGCAGAATGCTAGAGCTCAGGCCACTTTCCCATTTTATGGAGGTTAATATCCGCATGCTGGGAATGTTCTTGCCCAGAGTTATAATGGTTTTTCTTGGTCAGTTCACCTAATGAAGATGATCCCTCTCAGACATTCCCAGAGGCTAACCTCCATAAAGATATCTTACAAGTATGCCCAGAAGCTTATTTTCTAGATGATTCTAGATTCTGCTGAATATACCATCTACTGTAGTCCTAATGCCAGTGACATTTCAGTGAGGGAGTGGTATGTCACATATTTCTTCCATTATGTTTTTTATATTTGGAAATAAAAAGAACCATGTTGGTATAAAATTGACAAGTATATGAGGTTACATTCTCTGTGATGTTTCAAAACAAGTGTGCGTGCATATATATTTAGCATATATCCTACCTCAATCATTTACCATTTGTGTAAATGGTAAAACTCATAAAGCAAAATTTAAATATTTATCATTGATAATTATAGTCACTTTACCAACAGACCATAAATATGTAATGCTTCCTCTTGTAACATTTCACTCATTGGTTGTGCCTCCTTTTCTTGTCAGTAATGATGCTCATCTAATAGCCTTTAGATCCTATTACACATTCGCACAAAAACCAGCAGAGGATGAATGAACTTCTAAAAAGGGATTCTGTTCTAATGATATATTTTACAGTGTACTGAGTGAAATGGCCCCTCAGGATAGCCTTTGCAGTCATGAGAAAATGAAAGTTGATCAAAAGACAAAAAAAGTCTGGCTGAGAAGTTGGAAAAGAAAGTCAGTGGAGGGAGTTCAAGACCTATGTCTTAGACAAACCAAAATTACACTTGGTTCTGTCTTGTAGGAGAAGGACACTATGTGAGCTTCTTCTTTGCCTCTTTGTCGCAGACACTTTTCCCATGCTAGGCCGTGGGAGACCAGAAGTTTATCACTGGGACTTTGAGGAGCATTCCAGATACAAAGGTTAAAACTCTTGTAGCTTAAGAGAAACACACTGATCTTTACTCATACCGTTAAACTGTAAATAATCTTTCAGGTGAATACCTCCTTACTAGTAAAATAGCTTCAAATAAGTTTTATGTCTGTGTTAACATCATAAATTTCCACCCAAACATGACACTATCAATGACATCCATGTGGATGCTACAAAGGAAGGAAGTGATTATTAGAAAACAGCATTACCCCAGACCTGACCAGGATTTGTGTTCAAAGTTTGGACTTATGTGGAATTGATAGAGAGTCCACAGAGTTTATAAAAGTACAGTGTCACCAGCTTCCCCTTGTTTCATAGTGAGACAGTGTTGATTTATCTGATTCTCAGATCCTAATCCTGGCCGAGACTGCTCATTGTCAGAGTTCTTACAATCAGACCACATATTAATATTTACAGATTAAATGCTTATGGATAGATTTTCTGTCTTCCTCACCTTTTCCTTTGTATTGACGGAAAAATTAGCAAAAACTATTGCTTTACTAAAGGATTCAAACTAACAATAATAGGTTTATTTAAGAGGTTTTCAACCTGTGGGTCCCAACCCCTTTGAGATCACAAAACAGTTTCACAGTGGTTGCCTAAGACAACCTGAATTATCAGATAGTGACATAATGATTCACAACAACAGGAAAATTACAGTTATTAAGTATTAATTAAAATAATGTTTTGATGGGAAGTCACCACAGCCTGGGAAACTATATTTAAAAAGTTTCAGCATTAGGAAGGTTGAGAATCATTGCCTTATATGAAGAACTTTCTTTACGTTCAATGCCAAAGTTTTTTTTACCTAAGAAAAGTAATATCCTACAGAATTTCAAAATAATGAAGAAAATATATGGAGTAAATTAACTCACATCTAACAAAAATTCAACTCTCCTACACTAAAATGTTTTTAAAACTCTGTATCAACTGACACGTGTTTGCCTGTAAGATTTATTAGGTAGAATCCATTAAATATTTCCAGTTAATTCTTTTTATCTTACCTCCAATAAATGTTTTTAAGTTAAAAGCTTTGAGTTTACTATTTTAAAAGTTAACCTACTCCACATTATACAACCATTTCAAGAGCCCTGGGAACAATATACCTCGTAATACTAAAGTGTGGATCCTCAGTTCTTAGTTACAGCCTCTAGAAAAATGAAACAATTATGATTTGGAGGACTAATAAAACTCAGTGAAATGACCCACTCACTGTGATGGTGTCAAGTAGGTCCAGCATCAACTTTGGGGCCATCACTTTGGATGATGTGCTTAATCCACAATGAAGCAAGTTCTTTCACAGGTTTGGTACCCAGCCTTGATCGCTACTCCATGTTCATGCCTCTCAGCCTTTTTGGCTCTGGACAACATTTACAGATTACTGAAATAAAGACATCATAGTGAAGACAGGAACAGAGGGGTCAGATGAGGAAGGGGATGGGAAATAGGGTTGAGGGAGTGAAGGCAAGGAAAGCCAGCCGGGACTGGAGGCATTTGAAAGATGATGTGCTATAGATCACTAAAGCAATTAAAACTTTCTATAATATATGACGGCAATCTGGCACAGCCATGTATTCATTGGAGGTGGTGAGAGTCATGACACCAGCACAGCTACTTGACCCAGTTCCAGCAGAGCTGAGCAGATTGTTACAATCACTGTCTTCCTATCTCTAACATTGGGTGTGGCTTCTGCATTCGACATTCTTAGGACTTTCATCACTATGATCTATTTTATGTCTTTACTGAGAAAAATGATGCCTTACTCTTTTTAGGAAAATCCTAAAATTAACTTTATCTGACAGCTATTTGGAAGACTTCCTAATGTCCTGGAGACCATTAAGCACTGAGAAGGACATAGTTTTGTGAGGCCATTATTCCAGAAATCTTAGGATATCTGCTCCTGCACAAACTAAAACAGTGTAGTTGGCACAAGGTAAACCGACAACTGACAAACCCTGACTGGCCAGGTTCAAGATCTCTTTTAAATATAGGCTTAGAGGTTTCTAAAAATGTAGTATAAAGACAGGGATTCATACAGAGCACACATCTGAAGAAATGAAACTCAGTAAATAAGACAGCTTGACTAAAAAAGCTTTTCCTACTTTATATCATAGATTATAAAATATAAAGTAAAAATTGTTAGATTTTTGTATTTGCTATTCATAAAAAAAAGTTCAGATGTTTTCTGTTTTCTAGATTGCTCTGAGACTGCAAAAATTAGCTGTCTAAAATCAGGCTGTCTGGAGAGACTAGGGATACAAGGCACATACCTAAACATAGTAAAGGCAATATACACCAAGCCTATAGCTAACATCAAACTCAATGGAGAGAAACTCAAATCAATCCCACTGAAATCAGGGACTAGGCAAGGCTGCCTATTGTCTCCA
>JAQQSO010003738.1:0-13336 GCA_028658305.1 Pachyuromys duprasi | reverse complement strand
TAGAGATACGCTGGTGGGTGGATAGGGTGGGAACCCTTGTCCTGTGTAGCAATTGAAGAAACTGTCTCTGTTTACCAAATAAATAGAAGTGTACAGAGTGTCAGCAGATCAAGGGAAGACGGTTGGGAGCAGGGAGGCTGTGGGAGCTGTAACTGTAAATAGGAATGTCAGGAAAGGTCGGGTGGAGGACACAAATAGTCGGAATGTGATTGTGAACCGGAGTTGGGTGGGCTCCAGACATATGCAGGGGACAACGGGAGAGTTGTGGCGGGAAGGAAAAGGGAACACAGAAAGGACTTGTTCCGGGCTAGTCGCTGTGGAGGTAGCTGTCTGCTTATGAAAGAGCCACTAACATGGTGATTCTCAACCTCCCAAATTCTGCCACCTTTTAATAGGGTTCCTCATGTTGTCACCATGTGGTGATCCCTAACCATAAAATTTTTCTTGTTGTTACTTCCTAACTGTAATTTTACTACTGCTATGAATAGTCATGTAAATATCTGTGTTTTCCGATGGTCTTAGGTGACCCCTATGAAACGGTCATCCAACCCCAAAGGGGTCGTGACCCACAGGTTGAGAACCACTGCACTGCTCTTTGCTGTGAAGCTGTTTTAGGTTTGTGAGAGGGAGACAAGTCCGGGATGATTCCCAGAATTTTGGCCACTACACATACAACTGTGGTCCTGTCATTTAACGGAGAGAATGGAGCACATTTGTAATGTAACTTTGACATATCAGAAAGAGGCCAGAATGCTCCATACCTGGAAGTGAGCCACAACCCCCTTGCTGGGAGCAGGACAGATGTCAGCTGTGGGTTGGATTGTGACTTGAGAATCCCTCCCAGTTCTCTTGGAAGCCAGTGTGTCTCCAAGCTGGTACTCGAGATAAAATCACCAGCGGAGTCCATTATGCTTGTGTACAGTTAGCAAGGTAGGGGAATATGTGATCGATTTAATAAGAGTTCTCAAATGAATGACTTCATCTTATATAATTGCCTACATTGATGTGAGTGGATTTTTGAGAAAAGCCTTTTGCTGGGAATCAATGCCAGGAGAAGAATGCCGGAGCTAGGCGGGTTTCTCCTCTGCTACCCGGCTGTTTTCGTCTGTATCGACCAGAATCCCCTGCACCGTGGGCTGGTGCATGCTACTGTAGTAGGTGGGACATCCTATCGAGCTACTGCCATTGCCATCCACCTCTGCTTCTTCACGGCTTGGGTCACTGTAAATGATTGATAAGTGTTGGTTAGCTCGAATGCATTTGAATTAACAAAAGAGCCCACTTCAATGTGACCTCCCCACATTAAATAACACTGTTAAGCATTCATTAAGTACTTATTCCATGCTAGGTACCAAAGGTTTAATCATGCCAATGGGAGGAACATTATGCGCAGTACTATATCAGCATTAAGCATTATATCGTATTGACTGGAAACCTACTTCACAAACCCGGTTAGATACTGACACACAGCACAGCAAGGATCCAGTTCTCACCTTATGTAGCTCAGAAGGTGAGAGCAGAGGGCTGCTTTCAGTGCAGTGTAACTGTTTCCCTGAGCATTCTAAGGTCACAGGAGTGTTGAGCGTAAACCTTCCAAAGAATGCTGTTTCACCTTTCTTTCCTCAGACATGTGCTGAGGACATTTCCTCCACTTTATAAATCAATGTCTGAAGGCTAAACAGGATTAGTGACTTCCCAAGAACACATACCTGAGCAGTTGGGAAAGTTGTTCTCAGCAGGCTTGTTCTGCCTTCTAAAGGACATTCAGCAACGTCTGAAGATGTTTCTGACTGTATTAGCTTGGAAGTTGCCACTGGAATCCGGTGAAGAAGCCAAGGAAGCTGCCAAACATCTATATTATAATCTTGTGCTATAGGATTATGGTACACAGGGCAGTCCCAGCACAAAGCTGCCTAACCTAATGCCAACTGGCTTAAGGCTGAGAAATTCAGCTTCGCGCTTAACCTGGAAAGCTTCTGAGTACGACTCTTCTTCATTACAGATGAAGGAATGAGCATTCCAGAAACATGCACATATTGATATTTCACATTTAAAAATACAATCTTGAACTGGCAAGGGACATCTCACATTCAAGCCATGGCACCATTTCTGTGTAGCGTCAGTGGGTCTCAGATTACAGGAGGCATGCCTGTGACAGTTATGACCTCCTGGGTCCCGTCTGTTCAGTTTGCCTCCTGCCCACCATGAGATAAGTAGCCCCTGTCACATGCGCTGCCTGTTGTGATGCTCTGCTTTGCCATGCTCCCGGAATCAATGAGGCAGGATTTCCCTGACACCATGAGCCAAAATAAAGCCTTCCTCTCTGAAGTCATCCCTTTCGGGTGTTTTGTCACAGGGATGAGAATGCTGGCTAACACAGAGGACTTTAACCATTCTGTCTCTCAGCATCTTTAGGTTTTTCTTACTATTCACTACCTGATGTAATTCACATCTTCTGGTTGGGTTGGTCACTGTCTTTTTCCTCCACCTGGTTTGTAGTCTCACGAAGAGAGAGATACTTCTCTTTATTTCATGTTCCACTCCAATACGCAGAACAGTGAACGACCAACACCTTGGAAACATTCAGTTCCAAGTGTGCATCTGGAGAGAAGGGGCTTTAACTCACATATCTGCAGCTCAATAGAGATGCTACCATGGCAGTGCAATGTGTTCTACACCTAAGAAGCCGCATAGCCCTGTTTAATGAAGAGCTTCCAAAATGGCTCCTCAAGGTCTTTGCCCCTTCTTATGGAACCTCTTCCCTTTAAAATGAAGGCTGGTGTCACATCCCATCCTGTGAGGCTTGGTCCTGGAAACTTGTCTTACACTTCGATGGAGCGAAGAAGGGACAGACACACATACATAAAAGCTGGAGTCAGGTGTGCTTGGGCCTGCACTGATGGAGCCATACCAACTCTGCAGCAACCTGGACCCTCAGTGTGCTTACTATATACTTCATGGAGGAGGGGTGAACGGGGTTGGGGGGGGCAGCTCTCTGGGTGAGCAATCTCAGACTGCAAGCATCCTGGAGGAGGACGCTGTAGTTGCTAGTCCTTGAACACACTGGTCAATCATTTGTAAACACTCATGTTTGCACACACTACCCACATTCACCCTCAGACCAGTGTAAGGCTTTGCAAGTCTCCCATGGGTCACAGGCTTTGATCCTTGACATGGCCATTCCTGTGTCAATAATGCACAGCTCCTAGGACTTGCTTTCTTGAGTGAGATATGACAAAGCCTGAACTAGATTTTTTTTTTTTTTAGAAAAGGCCTTAAGAGGTCTGGTTTGTGCTTTGCTCGGGGTTTCTCTCTAGTTTGTTCTTTGACAAAACTAGCACAAGGTGGTAAGCCCAGCTGAGTGGGGCTTGCAGCCAAAAGTCCCCAAAGCTTCAACCGAACAGCATAGAGAGAATCTAGCCCTGCCAGCAACTATGTGAGTAGGCTTGGATGTGGAGCGTGCTTCCCTCAGCTTCTGAGTGAGACTGCTGAGCTGGAAACCTGGAAATGAAGTTCTGTGCTCTGTGAGAAGCTGTGAAATGAGGATCCATGACTCACAGAATCAGAGATTTCTGACCCATTGACTCTAGAAGCAAAAATATCATTTTAAGCTGCTAATTTATATGGCAACTTGGCTAGGAAGCTAATTAGTACATACTATGTTAGGGCTCAGGGAGGGGAAAGTGAGCAAGGCATGAGCTCTCACATCAAGGATGTCTTGTGGGGGGCTTCATGTTACATGTGAGTACTACTGTGGAAAAGAAGTGAAAAAAATCATTCCACATGTAGACAAAGGTTTGGCCAAAGACACATCATGCCCTCCAAAGCTTAAAGGTCTAGGGAAGGGAGGCAGAAGTTCAGAGAGGGCTCACAGCCAAAATTTTGAATGGCTGCATATGTTTTGAGAAGGAACCATGAGGGATTTTCTTATGGGTAATGGGTACCCTGAAGTATTTTGGGCACCGCAATTTGTTAGAGGAAAGCTGTGCTAAAAGCGAATTCACATTCGGAATCAATGGATTACACTGTTAATTGTTTTATGTTGTGTTTCTGAAACGCACGAGCTGTGCATAGATTCTCTTTGTTAATAATTAATGCAAAGCCCCAACCCCCTTCTAATGTTTTTAACCTACATTTCTCTTCCCTAAAGGGATCCTGGCTTTATTTGTGGTGTTGCACACAGGGACACAGTGTGCAAGCCTGAGTTTAGCAGGCCACAACATTGTTCCTATTGACGATGTTTTAGCACCCAGAGCTTGAGCAAATCTGCATTGCCTTGGTAACGATCACAAACTAGAGCCATGACCCTCCCGCAAAGATTGCTTGCTCTGACACCTCTAGGAAGGCCAATGTTGTGAAGAAGGAGGAGATTATTAATGAATATGACATGGTGGTTTTTGCGGCAGTATGTTGAGAGAGAGCCTAAGACGCTAGGGCCCAGAGTCACCTCCGAAAAGGGAGACATTAAGAAGGCCATCACACCGCCAGGGAGGCCCTTGGAGAAACTGTCAGCTTTCAGGTGATAAAAATGACAGAGAAGATTTGGATGTGATTCTTTACGAAGGGGCAGGGTTTCCAAAAGGGGAAAAAAAAAAAGGACAGTCTAGAAAGACATCCTGATCTAACGTACATGGCTTCTCTTTGCTGTGCAGGGAATGTCAGTGTAACACGTCACACTGACTACCTCATAGGTTCTGTGAGTGAGGGATCCCGCCAGGCCCTGATGCAGGTGCTCATCAGGGCTGTGGCCTCATCACTTTCGAGTTTCTGTCAGTTACCAGCTGCACCTCATTTCCCTGCAGAGAATGAGGTGGAGAGGGAGAAGAAGAGGGAGAGGAAGGGCAGGATGAACCCACTGGCAATGCAGGGTGTTAGATGCATATCAGAACCACGACAGCGACATCTTGTGACATTTATTTGTGGGAGGTACACGCTTAGAGGGATAAGCTGTATAGAGATGCGATCATCCTGTGTTTGGGGCTGTGGTGACGTTTGTGAAGCTTGTCACAGTAGCCAGTGCACTGAGTATTGACGAATTGCAGCTATTGCAGTATTGGATTCAAGGAAAAAGGAAGGAACTCTGGGGAGAAGCTGGCGGGAAGGAAATTCAACAGTACACCTTGCCGTCCTGTTTAAGGTGCTCCATCCCTGGCCTTCTGAAGCCAGTGTGTCTGCTAGGAAGTCTAATTTTGCGTTTAGTTTTTATCCATATACTCACTTCCTAAGCAGTCAGACCTTCCAAAAAATGCTTTAGAGCCTGCATTGAAATGCATATGAAATGATAATTGTATTCAATGTCAAGCATACATTAAATCGACCCTCTTCTGTAGTTTTTGCAGTCAATGAGCTGTTGAAGGCAAATTTACAAGTCCCTGTGTTGAAAAACAAGACAAAAGACATCTGTAACCTTTTTTTTTTCCCCAGCGCAGCCTCTCTGCAGACTCTTTGTAGAGACAGAATGAGCCACTCACTAAATGCATCATGACTTTCCCCTCTCTGGTGAGAGGCTGCTTCTGGAACAGGTAGAGAAAAAGGATTGTGCAAATATTCAGGAAGTTAGAAGCGCAGAGGCGAGGCTGCTTTGGATGGCATCAGAAACAGTTGACCAGTGTCACGGCAATGACTGAAAGGAACGGCGGTGCCAGGTGAAATAGCTCCCCATGGGAAGAACTTCAACCTCTAAAACAGTCGTTGTGAGGATGCCGTGTGCACTTCCCAGGCAAGCGAGATATGTGGCTGTTAGCATCTCTTAGCTGACAGCATGCATGCCGCCGTTTTCAGTGAATTCATGCTTTCTTGAAGATGGCCACCATGTCATTAATTAATAATTTAATTTTTTATTATTTGTATTATTATTATTATTTTGAGACAAGTTCTCTTACTATGTATCCCTGGCTGGCTTGGCCTAAAACTCACTATGCAGACCAGGCTGATCTCGGACTCATAGAGATTTGTCGACCTTTGTTTCCAGTGTGTGTGTGTGTGTGTGTAAATGCAGGTGTCCTTGGAGCTAGAGGTGCTGGATCCTTCTGTAGCTGAAATTAGAGGCAGTTGCAGGAATGGTTGAGGAATAGAATTCAACTCTCTTAATAGCTGAGCCATCTCTCCATCCCTAAGGAGAATTGTGTGTGTTAGAGATTATCTTGGGAATCTTTTTTGAATTTGTGTGTTCATGTTTTGAGGCAGCAACTCACCAGGATGACCTGGAGCTTCTGCTTGTTTTTTTTTTGTTTTTGTTTGTTTGTTTGTTTTGTGTATGTGTGTATACACACCACTTCCCTGGCTTCTTTTGATAATCTTGGTGGGAGCTATGGACTTTCCTCCTAGAAACTGCTTACATGCAGGAAATTTCATAGTTTTAAGAGTACACCAGAATTATCCACTGTGGACAACCTTCCATTCTATGCAAATCTTAAATTAAATGAACTTCAAAATAATAGTAAATAAATGCATAATTAAATCCACCTGTGCCCCAGTCCTGATGAGACCTGATAGGCTAGGGTCAGAGGGAAGGGGAAGAGGACCTCCCCTATCAGTGTACTTGGGGAGGGGTATGGAAGGAGATGAGAGAGTGAGGGTGGGATTGGGAGGGGATGAGGGAGGGTGCTACAGCCGGGATAAAAAGTAAATAAACTGTAATTTATAAATAAATTAATTAATTAAAGAAAAAATCCACCTGCACCTAGAGATACCTGTGTGTGCCTTTGGATCCACTCTTTGGATACTCTGAATCACTTGTCTAAGGAATGGATGGAGCTTTCAGTACATGTTGGGATCCTCATGTGAAGCCTTACATATAGACTGAAGTAAGGAATTGATTTGTATTTGCATTGGAATGTTTGTTTTGTTTCTTTCAACACAGGGTTTCATGGTATGTCTCTGGTTTTCCTGGAACTCACACTATAGATCAGGCTCACCAAGGACTCACAGATATCCCCCCTGCCTCTGTCTCCTGAGCGCGGGAGATTAAAAGTATGCAGCACCACTGCCCAGCAAAATTTTATTTTCTAAAATATTGTAATGCCTCTGCATAGAATTTGCTTTTCAGGTAGAACTTCTCATGGTATAGTATGGGGGACGGGAAACAACCTAGGGGGATGATAACAAAACAGTAATGACAGTGCTGGTGGGTGGGGATGGAGCGGGGAGGAGGAAATGGGGGGGGGAGACAATGTGTTCTTATCTTTGACTCACAGCATTAAAGTGTCTAGGAAGACAATTCAAGGGAGGCAGGATTTCTCTCACGATTTCAGGGATTTTAGTCCACGGTCACTAAGCCCAGCTGCTTCTGGGCTTCTCTAGGATACGTTGGCGCACCATGGTGGTCAGCTTGTGGTGGGGCAAAGTAATTGATGTTATGGTGCCCACGTGGCAGAGACTGAGAGGGAGGGACTGTGGACCAGGCATTCTTTTCCATGGCACACCTCTAGTGACCTACTTCTTTCAATCAGGCTTACTGCCTAGCTTCCACTACCCCCCAGTAATGCCAGAAAATTATTAATTCATCAATGGATGAATTCACTGATTAGATCAGAGTCCTGTGGACCTTGATAATCACTTCCTCTGAGCTTCGTCTTTAAACACTGCATTGGGGACCGAAGCTTCAACACATGAATTTTAGGGAGACTTTTTATATCCTAAGCATAACATCTAGAGCAAAACAGAGAAATGACAGAGAGGAATTGATACGGAAGGACACAGAGACAGACACACAGAGAGAGCAGCGGAGATGGATATACATGTAGTGACAGCGAGTTAAGGGAGGGACAGAGGAAGGGAGGAGGAGACACGGATAGAACTAGACAGACACATAGAGGGTGCCCTGGTCTGAATACCTGTGTGCCTAGAATGTCCTCCATAATTCAGTGATGTCATGAGCGGCTTGAGGAAGGTATCCGATGTCATACAAGTGGTACAAGCACCCTAAAAACCTTGCAGCTTTTGATGATGCAGATAATTTTACCATCGATGAGGGGTGAGCTATTACCAGACACTGGCTCTACTAGCACACTGATCTTGAACACTTCAGCTTTAGAACTGAGTAATGCAAGTGATTTAAAAAACATATATATACACACACACACACACACACACGCATATATATATATACATATATATATATATATGTATTATCTACTTAGAAGTATTTTGTTATCTTGCCTGGATAAATTTTGGCAGGCAGACTGTTGAGGAGGCAGCAGATGACTATAGGAGACAAGCAGAATGAAAGGTTGAGAATTTCCAAGCAACTGTGGGGTCTCCTGCTGCAGTGGGAGGCTGGCAATGCTGTTTATTAACACGACAGGAAATGAAAGGGTGGTGGGTGCCTAAACAAAGAAGGAAGGTCCCACTGAGTGGGTTACTACCTGGGTGAAAAAATAAAGAAGTCAGACCCCGAACATCTGGACTGGAAGAAACTGATACCTCTCAGCTCTCTAGGAATTCTGTTGATTTCTGAGATGCTTTGGGGGACTTTTGAAAATATGTGTATCGTGTCTCCCTAGGATAGAGAGAGAGAACACTTAAAACTCTTCCCAGAAACTTGAAAAGGTTCTTCTGAATACATGGCCTGCAAATGTTGTGCAAGGCAAGAAAAGGTCATTTAAAAAGACATTATACTAGTCTTTGATGAAGGATCAGCCAAGGCCAGCATTAACATCGAGAGAGATGAAGAATTTGTATGCAATATCTTTTGATGTGCAAAGAATTACTCACTGGCTTTCCAAGCAGGACACGGCTGTAATTCATAGAGTGACTGTTCAAAGCCTTTAATGTCTTGTAACATAAATGTGCTCAGAATTTAAAATCTTGCTTGGAAAAATGATCACTTGGGTGTTAAGGCTGACTCCCTGATAAACATGCTTTGAGTAGCTACGTACTTCCTGCTACCTGCTGAGCTGATGAAAACTCTAGTGAATTTTTGGGAAAGCTCCCTTTTCAAGGGTCATCATTACATTAGGATCTCATGTACATTACAGATAGGGTGTTTTTTAATCAAACCTTGATATGATGGTTTTCCGTTTAGTAGAGTTGCAAATTATTTCAGCTCATTGGCGCTTTCGTGATGCACCACAGAGAGGCTTCATTATAGGGCTTGTAAGAAAACATGGACTAGAAATGGAACAAAACATAATTTTGACAAATTGTGTTCTCCAGAAGCTCAGCAGGTGAAGATGAGATGGGGTACCATCTCTAGGGAATGGGATGATACATGATTGACTGCAGGTCATGATGTGAAAGGAGTTGGAAGGTGTTGAGGGTCACAGATGGGATGGTGGTATTGGCTAAGATCAGTATCCTGTGTACCTTGGTGATATTATTTTATTAAATATATTTTCTCAGTTCTCTTGAAGACCCAGAAACTATTCTCGGTTTAACACTATGAAATAATATCATTTTATACTTCTGGACTCTATTCTATTTCTTAAATCTCTTTTTCCTTGAAGAGAAGTGAGTCATCAGGGGCAGTTTAAGAATGCCAACCCTTTGGTAGGAGAAAGATGAGCCTGGTAAATGGAAACATGCTTACAGTGCAAACCCTTTATTGATTGGATTAGTATCATTTGGGTGATTATTACAAAGCAGGTTGGTGTTTCATTTTCTACTTGCTCCCTGCTATGCCTCAGTCTACCAAGTATTAGGATTATAGGTGTGTGATACCATACCCTGCCTGCACTTATTCTTTTTTTCTCTTTCTAATCAAACTAGAATCTTAGCTTTTTGGGGATCTCAGCCCTGCTGGCTTCCAGACTGGAAGTGACACCATGAATCTTCTGGTTCTCAGGCTTCTGGCATCGGTCTGTGATAGATACTGGGATTTAGCCTCCTTACTGTGGACCTCTTCATGATTCCTTCAGTCTCTGTTGATAAGCTTCTCCTGTTGATCTGATCTTCTCCAGAATCTGAAGCAATGCAGCCTCTCACAACACAACAACATCATTCTGCAAAACTGAAGTGATTAGCAGGTGGGGTTGCCATAGAAACAGAAGCAATCCAGGAGCAGACAGTGCTGGGACATATGGCAGTTCAGTAACAGTCAGGCTTTTCTTATTTCTTAAGTTTTATTAGCATATATTTATTATGCAAGATAATAAGCTTCATCATGGCATTTAGAACATGTATATAATGAATTTTGATCATAGTCAACCCTGTTCCTGTCTTGTGATCCCTTCCCCTCCCCCAATTCTGTTCTTCTACTTCATGTCTCTCTGTCTTTTTCTCTGTCTCTTTCTCTCTCTCTCTCTGTGTATGTACCAATGGCTTTATTTAGGGTTGATCACAAGAGTATGGGCAACTTACCAGTGCCTAGTCCACCGAGAAAAACATCTCTCCCACATTTTTCTTCAGGGCCTAGGCTTTCTGTGTCTGCATAACGGTGCTCAGCTTTTTATGGGACTTTGCTCTCATGCTCTCACAGAGCTGTGCTTACTTCCCAGGCAGGAAGGAGATGGCTGGTCGGAAGGCCTAACAGGCTAGCTGGAAACATAGTGTTCTGGCTCTGCTTACTCCTCTTTGGCCAAGCTTATGCCGCAGGGATGCCTTTTGCTTCCCAAGGTCTGGGAGAAAAGGCATCAATTCCACTTATTCCTGTAACAAACAAGGTCAGGGTTCTATAAGGAAGATCAAAGGATGTACCCATCCTTGAGTACGGGGTTAGCAGTGTTCTGCATGCATTATTCAATGACCACATTTAAAACAAAAGGATAAATCTTAGCCTGTAGTTGAAATTGAAGAGTACATCACTTGTACCCTGCCAGTGATGACTTATATTCCCCGCCACTCACGACTGGCCTCTAACACAGAGTTCTCCTACGTCAGTCACCTAAGTGCTGGGGTTACAAGTCTGCACCACCATGCTTGTCATGTCTCTTGAATCTCACAGTCATGAGAGCTTGGGTCTCTTGTCCTCATTCTGTAAGTAGAAAACTGAGTTTCAGAGAGAGTTTGTATAAGTCTTAAAGTTTTATAGAGAACAATGGAGGTTAGCTCTCAGGTCTTCCTGGCTCCTGTGTAATACTTGTCTTATTAGGGAACTCTTAAGATATATTGCTTGGAATATGTTTAGCATAGTGTTCTGCAATTTATTCTTATTAAAACGATAATGTCAATATACTCCTTGAAGGCTGGGGTTATTAGTAACTGGGAAATATAGCCAAGAATAAAATTTGTCTTTCTCGCATGACTTGCTTATTGCTGTCAGAGTGGCTATTTGAAGTCAGAGTGGCTGGGATTACCTGTGCAACACCCTGGTAAAGCTGGTCCCATTCACACGGTCTGAGACCCAATGTTCTCCCTCCTTCCTGGACTCCACCGACACCTGCCTGGGAGCCTGCTCTAGGATAGCTATGAATCCTGAACAACACACGTGTAGATGACAGGTCATGTAGCAGTATCAGAAGGAGGTGGGGGTACATAGGAGGCAGAATGTGGACTGGGTGCGTGGCTCCCAGTAATGCAGCTCTCATGACTCTTCCACTGTGCAGCTGCCTGAGTCACCGCGTCCCTGTAAGGAACTCAATAAACTCAATGGCTCATGAAGCAACCTCAGTAAGCTCATTGGCTCATGAAGCTGGACTTGGGTGGAATCCTTTCCATCTCTACCTGGCTGAGGAGAAGCAGAATCCTTGTGCAAAAGTCACATAGCATGGCTTCAGGTAAAAAATTTGAAATTCCTCTCTGTTTCATGCCCTAAAATGTGATTATTTTCAATTTTCAAAGAGAAGATGCTTCTTAATTTTGCTTTCACATAGTCTTGGCTCTTCATTCATTGTGGAGATTTATCTTACCTGAAGACATACCTGTCTGTTGTCCAAGGCCCTTAATTTAGAACTCGATGTTGTGGGCAGTCTTCATTCTTGGTTATCTAAAACTGTCTTTATTTCATCCCTGTTGTTGGAAGATTCAGTAGGAGGTTCTGCTTATTAGGTAAATGAGAACGTGAATCTGCCATTGTTGTCCACTGTTAACTGCTGGGGCATCAGCAGTCCATCTACTTGCTGTGATCTCCCATTTAGAAAAATGGATTTGCTTTCTAGCTTTGCTTAACTTTATTATTATGTAGTTTTGTTGTGCTGCATCTAGGTTAGGATAATTTTAACTTTCTTGCTCAATTTTATTTAACTTTTAAATCTGCAGACAATCAACAACTATGGAAAATTGTTTCTTGATGTCTCAAATATTGCTTTTGTCCCTGTTCACTTTTAATACTTACTTGAAAATTTAAAAATGTGTCTTTGAACAGCTCTCCATATCTGTCTTCCTCCTTGTCTTTTCAGGTGGTTGTTCTGTGTTCTGGATAAAGTCATGTTCACACTCTCACTTTATTTATTCTGTTTTTTTTTTAAATCTAATCAGCTTCCCAACTGTAATTATATTTAAAGTGTTTGGTTTTGTATGAAAATACAGTTAAATTTTGTTTCAAAGTGACAACATTTTGTATAGTTTTCCATAGTTTGCATTTATTTTCATATACATATGAAATATATGTTTTTATTTATTCGTTGAGATTTTCATACAATATATTTTTGTCTTATTTTTTCACTTTTATTTTATATTAATCACAGGTTATGCACTTTTTATCCCAGCCATAGCCCCCTCCCCCATTCCCTCCCTATCCTCCCCTTTCCTCCCCTTCCCTCCCTCATCTCCTCCCTGCACCCTTCTAAGTCCATTGATAGGGGAGGACCTCCTCCCCTACCATCTAGATCTAGCTTATCAGGTCTCTTCGGGAATGGCTACAATGTCCTCTTCTGTGGCCTAGTAAGGCTGCTCCTCCCTCGGGGGACAGGGAGGTCAAAGAGCCAGCCATTGAGTTCATGTCCAAAATAGTTTCTGTTCCCCTTACTGGTATACCCACTTGGGAATTGAGCTACCATTTGCTACATACAAGCAGGGGTTCTAGGTTATATCCATACATGGTCCTTGGTTGGAGAGACAGTCTCGTAAAAGACCCCTGTGCCCTGATATATTCGGTTCTTGGGGAGCTCCTGACCTCTCCAGGTCATACTAACTCCCCCTTCTTTCATATGATTCCCTGCACTCTACCAAAGGGTTGGTTATGTTTCTTAATATTTGCTTTGATACACTGCTAGGAAGAGTGTTTTCCAGGCCTTCTGTGGTAGGCTCTTGTCCTGCTACTTGTTTACTCTTACATCCAATGTCCGTCCCATTTGACTTTCTAAGTGAGTATTAATCCTCTTACCACAGGCCTCTTTCTTGTCTATCTTCTTTAGGTGTATAGATTTCTGTATTTTTATCCTATCTTATAGGTCTATATAAGTGAGTGTATACCATGTTCGTCTCTCTGCTTTTGGGATTCCTCACTCAGGATGATCGT
>JAQQSO010003737.1:0-13337 GCA_028658305.1 Pachyuromys duprasi | reverse complement strand
TTCCAGCTCCATTCTTTAAGTCCAGTATGTAGTATATGATGTTTACAGTATTACAGCTTCGCTGAAGAGAAGACATAAGTATTGAAAGAATAATAAGGTCACAATCCTAGGTGCTATATGACATTTTCTAGACATGAAAGCAAAGTTGAAACAGTGAAATGTCAACAATGATTTCACCTAAACAAGATCTGCAAAATGAGAACACTGGCATTCTAACGCAGACAGGAGTAGTTTCACAAGGTCTTACCTCTGGATAGAGAACTAGCAGCAATCAGTGGTACCTAAGAGAGGGGAAAGAATAATTTTGAAGAACAAGAACTCTAACAATTCATCTCATTCCAAGGGTTCAACCCCAAATCTATGTATCTGAGCAACACTAAGTGAATGGTAGTTTAGATGTTTATGTGTGTTTGCGTATGGAACAACAACAATAATAAAGAAGAATTCATGGATTTGAAAAGAAGTAAAGGGCACATGAGGAGTAGCAGGGGCAAAAGAATGGGTGGAAATGATATAAATAAAGTACATAAATAAACTCCTCAAAAAATATTAGAAACTGACACATCAGTTATTAGTGAAAAAAAGAAAAGAAAAAAAAAACCAATAGGTCTATGAACTGGCACTCCAGACCAGAATTACCTGGTTGTGTCTGCTGATGTGTGTGCCAGGCCACAGAGGAAGACAATGCAGCCAGTTCTGATGAGACAGAATAAGCTAGGGTCATCTGGAAGGGGAGAAGGACCTCCCCTATCCATGGACTTGGAGAGGAGCATAGAAGGAGATGAGGGAGGGATGGTGAGATTAGGAGGGGAGGGGGAGGGGACTACAGCTAGGATACAAAGTGACTAAACTGTAATTAATATATGTCTCCAAGAACACTAAGCTACAGAAGTATAACAGATGCAGAGGATCTAGGTCAGACACATACAGGCTCACTGGTTGTTGGTTCAGTCTCTGTAAGGCCCTATGAGCCCTGCCTAATTGGCTCAGTGGGCCATGTTCTTATTTTGTCCATGGTTCTTCTGGTTTCTATAGTCCTTCTTCTCCCTCTTCCACAGAATTCTCAGAGCTCCACCTGATGTTTGGCTTTGGGTCTTCCTATCTGCTCCCATCAGTTGCTAGATGAAGTCTCTCTGATGATTATGCTAGGCTCCTGTCCACAGGACAGCAGAGTATCATTAGGTATCCTTTCATTGGCTTCTACAAAAATAATTGTCAGCTGTGTTTTAAAATTTGCACCCCACAGTAGCACAGAAATTCTTAAAAGACATAATACTAGATCAAAACACTGAATAGGTCAAATACAGTATTTGTGAATGATAGACATGCCTCACTCTCACCAATTAACATCCAGATAACAACTAGACAGAAAAACTATGGTGTTAAGTAACAACATAATTCAAATGGATGTAGCAAAATCTACAAAACATTCAATGCCTAACACTAAAGAATTCACATACTTCTAAGAATTAGTGGTACTTTTTGGAAACTGGCCATTTATTAGAAGATAATGTAAACCTTAACAAATTTAAGGAAGTTCAAATAACATTCTGAGTTATACTGGAACACAAGGATTCAGCTAGATATAAATGAAATTGACTGTATAAATTATACAAACTCATGGAGACTAAACAGCAAGAAAAACTTAAGAATTACAATTTTTAAAATTCATAGAACTTAATGAAAATGAAAACAAGATTTTTTCAATGTATGAAGCATAATACAAGCTATGATGTTTACAATGCTAAGTGCCAACATCAAATAAGGTGAAAGACATCAAATTAATAACATTCTCTTGTAACTGAAAGCATTAAAAGATAAGAACAAACAACTAAAAATAGTAAACAGGAAGATATCATGAAAATCAAGACTAAAATGAATGGACTAGAAACATCAAAAGCAATGCAAAAAAAATCAGTGGAATGAAAAATTTTAGATCAAGGCACATTACCACAATTAAACAAAAGATATAGAAGGTCCAAATTAATAACTTTAGAGATGAAATGGGAGGTATTATAACAGACACCGAGGAAATTCAGAAAATCAAAAGGACATATTTAAATATAAATATTCAATTACACAGTAGATTAAAAACATGCATTTTTAGAGATATATGACTCATCAAAGACAAATCAAAATGCATTAAATAAATTAAAAAGCTCCAAACCAACTAATAAAATAAAGGCAGTAATTAAGGTCCCCCCAATAATTTCAGGGTCAGATAGCTTTAGCACAGAATTCAAACTTTTAAAGAAGAACTAACACCAATGCACCTCAAATTGTTCCCTAAAATAGAAAAAGGGAGAAATATTCTTAACTCTTTATACAAAACCAGTGTTACCCTGGTACCAAAATCAACAAAGAAGACTTTGGTGTTGTTCTCCCCAGAAAAGCACATATGCAAAACTTCTCAATGAGATACTTGCAAATTCAAAGTACTGCAAAGTTATTTCCATGCTTCTGAAGGAGAAAACAGTCATCAGTCTAGTTGTAAATCCTGCAAGCTACAATAAGCTTAATGTTTATATTATACGTTTTCACCCTACAATTTAATAATTTATGATAAAAAACAGAAAAGAAGACATTAAAAAGATTAAACACTATGATCATGTCATCTTCATCCAAGAGATGTAGAGAAGGTGCCACATGCATAAATAAATACTTGCAGTCTACAACAAAAATAGGATGAAGGCCAGAGAACCCACACAATTATATATATATATATATATATATATATATATATATATGTATCTTTTGAGAAAACTCAAACTTCTTTCACAGTAGAAATCCTTGAAAAATCAAGGGATCCAAGAAACATATCTCAACACAATAAACGTATATTCAGCATCAAGCTAAATGAAGAAAAAAGTGAGGCATCTCCACTAAAATCAGGGAAAACAACAAGGATGTCTCCTGTGTTCACTCCTAAGCAACCTAGTGCTTCAGGTTTTAGCTAGAATGATAGGACAAGAGATAGAGATGCTGGGGACAAGTTGTTTTTGTAGATGATAAAAAGTAGAAGCCACTAAACACTTTTCTAGAATACTCATACACTTGATAACCATTTCAACCACGTAGCAGGATGCAGAATTGAAACAAGAAATCAATAACCAATCTATATTCTAAATGCAAATGTATTGAGAAAATAAGATCAGAAAAATAATGCCATTCATATTGGCCTCAAAAATCATGTAATGAATCTAAATAAGTTTCTAAAATAGGTGTAAACTGAGAACTTGATACTGAAAAAATGATTGAAGAGGAAACCAGAAGATGGAAGACTGACTCATTAGAGAATTTCATGCTCATAAAGAGCAATGTGTAACAAACTAAATCCAGGAGACAGTGTTTTCTGGAAAGCTTACACTAAACTACCAAATCAATTTATTTCCTTCACTGAAATATTTGTTCTTTTAATTGTTGAAAGCTTTGCCCCATTTTATCCATCAATATTTGACATCGGTGTTTTATAAATATGTTTTATAACATTGGCTTTAATAAATCTAAAACATTAGGATATACCCATAAAATTTGTCTCTATTATAGTTTAAATGACTGTTGAAGGTGTTGTTAAACTTCGGGAAATATGCATTGAATATACTTTCAAAACATTTCTAACTTATTTCACTAAGATTTATTGTGCTAAGAACATACATTTGTTTATAAGGGAATGCTGTAATGTACAGCTAGTTCTTCATGTTGATGAATTGTTTGGGACATGTTTTAGAAAGATTCAGATAAAATGTGTTATTAAATATTAAAAAATTGAGAATATTATTTACAACTGAAGTATTATTTACATCAGTAAAAACCTTTTCATCAATGGATTTCAAATTCAGCACCACAGAATCTAAAAAGTTGTCCATGTGTGTATTGTTAGAAACAGCACTAGTCATTTTGGTTTTGCTGTAATAAGTCCTTCGTGCAGCAATCTGAAAGACTTATAAGACTCTGAATTATACTGTACTTTTTAATCCAAGTATATAACAGAATCACCATATCAATTATTTTATTGCTTTAGTTAGAGGAAGAGATTTCCCATCTATTCCCTTTTTAATTGAAGATAGATTTTTTTTTCTCACATAATATATCCTGACTACAGGTTGCCTTCACTCAACTCCTCCCAGTTCCTCCCTACCTTCCCACTCATCCAGATACACTGCCTCTATGTTCCTCATTAGAAAACAAGCAGGCTTCTAAGGGATAACGAAACCAAACCAAACTAAAGACAAAAACTAAGCTAAGCTAAGTTAAGCTAAACTAAACCAAACTAAGGTAAAATCACATTGAAATTGCACAAAATAATCAAACTATATGAAAAGAATCTAGGACAGTGTAAAAGAAAGAGACATACTCATTTGCATATCCAGAAATCCCATAAAAACACTAAACTGAAGGCAATGGACCTGGATAAGAACTGTGCAGGCTCTATGCACACTGAGTTCATATGAGCTTTGATTATATTCTTTTTTTTTTCAAAACAGTGCTTGTCTTCTTTGTGTGTATCTTTGATTGTCATGGAATGATTTGTGTCTTTAAAGGGCCTTGTTTTATTGCTGTCCTCCATCACCTTTGTCTTATACATTCTTTCTGTCTTCCCTTTCACAGGGTTTCCTTAGCCCTGAGTGGAGAGATTTGATGGAGACATAGCATTTCAGGTTGAATTTTCCAAGGATTCTCATGCTTTGCTTAATGTCTGGCTGGATGTATTCTCATCTGCTACAGAAGAAAGTTCCTCTGAGAACTGGTGAGGAAGGGATTGATCAAAATGTCATTAAAAGTCATATTGTTATGACTTTAAAGTTATTTTTTGGCACAGTTGAATTGGGTTTTCCCTGGGTCTCTGGGCAATCTAGTCTCAGATTCTTGTCCACCCAAGTAGTATCATGTGTGGGTTACATCTTGTGAAGTGAGCCTTATGCCAAATCAGATATTATTTGGATACTCCTACAAACTTTGTGCCATCTTTGCCATAGCATATCTTGCAGTTGGGAAATGATTGTAGATCAAAGGGATTATGATAGGACTGGTGGTTAAGTTTCCCTTTTGTTAGCATGCAGAGTAGCTTCCTGTACCAAGGACACTACAAGGTATGAGTAAATGCTCTATGCAAGTACCAAATACACTTCTACATGTTCAATGATTGTATAGGTGTTGTATTCAGTAATGGGACCTTCTTTTACCTCATGGATTCTTAGATTTAGTATCTGGAAAATGTTCCACCATTTTGAAAGAGTTGGGATATATTCATTATTTTTTCTTCACTACACATGCTAACTATTACTTTTATTATTTTGTTCTTCACCTCTAAAATTCTCTTTTCTGCATTTTCATGTTTGATGATGATTGTTTAGACTATATTTTTGTTTGATTGGTTAGCTCTTTCATTTCAAACATTTTTGGTTGGTTATTTATCAGTTCAAATTTCCTTATTGTGTTTTTCTTTATGTTATTTAATTTCCTCTCCAAGTTACTTGATTATTTGATCCATCTTGGTAAACTTCCTGCTCTGACTTGATTTCCTTCTTTCACTGTTTATTCTAGTCCTATATGTACTCATTGATGCTCTGAAAAGTGCAGAAAAAAGACAGTTACAAGTGACTATTCAGAAGAAATAGGAGATAAAACAACTGCTAAAAAGCATAACAATATTAATAAAGGTTATTGATTCTTAGTTATAATGAAAAGAATATCCTTTCATATTGATTGCCTTTTGTAGCAAGCAGTGTCTGTGATTCAGGAGAAGGGCTGTTAGTATCCATAGTCAAACAAGTGGAGACATTGTCTTTCTTCCCAAAAGAATTCCTCCATGGGAACTCTGCTCTCTACAGCGTTTGAGATACACCAGAGTCCAGCTTCAGTTTCATTTCTGATTCGTGGGGTGGGGCATGTTATTTCTAAATGTAGAAATTTCTGATGTGGAGGCTAGAAAGAGGTATGGAAAGCCCATGGCTGTCTTTTTCTCTTTGTGCTGTGCTCTGTGAAGAGATTACTCCCTTACTAATGCTCATAATTGTTACCTTCCCATGCAGTTCATTCAGATAGTGACTAGCAGAAATCTCTTCTCAGAAAATTATTTCTAGGGAACATAAGGGAAAACCTCATCTCAGGATCCTTCAACATGCTTTTGCCTTGATTTCTATAGCCTGCTTCCATTGACATTCAATATATCCAAACACTGTTTAAAACTGCACAGCCTGATCATACCTCCCTCCTGCTCCTTGCTATTGAAGAACCAGTATTCCGGATGAAGTAACACCCTCTTCACAGCTGCTAGTCTCTCTGAATGGAGTAAAAACCATGGTGCAATTGGCTCTGGTGGGCAGCCATATATTACTGTTTTGAAGAAAAAATCCCACCTAGACTTATTTTTTTCTTTGATTCTTTTTTTCTCATAAAATAGAATCTATATTTTAAAAACTAATCTCCTATCTTGAATCAGATAACACAGAGGAGAATCTATTCTACTGGGGAATCACCTGAAATATCTCTTTAAAACAAAGACTAGCATGCTCAAATTTCATTATTAAACAAATAGGGATATACATCTACACACACATGCATATATGTAATCAAATATTTTTCTATGTAACTTATTTGTGTCTATTATAAAATGTGTTTTTCCTTAAAGAATAATCATTTTAACATCAAGAGGAAACAATGTTTGGAAAATTTAGATGTCAAATTATCTTTCTTGGAAATGATAACAAAAGTAAGCAAATTGAAAATAAAAGAAGAAAATGTTTCAAATTAACTTTGTACCTTATTGTACCTTATAATATAAACTATTTGTTTGATGGTTTTGGAAGTAATATGACTCTTTTAGTATATCTGTATACATATGAAACAGCTATGTGTAGAAATATAATCAGAAGAATTCCTCTTAATGTTTATTCATGGTTATTGTCATGGTATTTACCATGATTCTTTGCTGACATACACACTCATATCCACCAACAAGTACACAGTTGCCACATGCACACACACACAAAGAAAGTTAAAGAGAAATACTAGAGGGTGCATACATTTATAGCAGAATGTACAGGTTCAGTACATGAAAAATGACCAAGTGATTGTTAGAATCTACTGCTACAGCTTTAAGAAGGAAAGGGAGACTACATGAACAGCATTGAGTTATTAAACAGAAGGTCAAGGGCATGAGAGGTGACTGCTGTAAAAGACTTAATAATTTAACCAGGAGTTATTATCTTTAAAAGTTCCCCAACACATACTGTAATTTCTTATTATTTTTTTTCTTTTTGTAAGTCTATTAAATCTGAGAGTGTCCCAAGATCTTTGGGGTAATGGCATTTTTGCCAATATTTGCATGTTCATGTAACATCACAAATAGAAAGTAATGGTTAATATTATACTGTGAAGGCTAAGCATTCCAATAGGTGAGCAGGGATTAGCTGCCTTCTGGTTATAAAGAGGGCTCTTAGAGTTTTATCCCCAGGAGCACTTTGCTCCTGTGTTTTTAATGACCCTTAATAGCTTAAGTCTGCGCAGTGCACACATGCATGTATTTATATTTGTATTGATATATATTTCATGTATCAATTTCTATTCCCTAGCTGAAATTTATGTTGTGAATTACTATGCAACTCCTTTGTCTAAAATGTAATTATCTAATTACGTGTTCAGGGATATGACATAGCTAGACTCAGAGAGCACCAATTCACAGGCATTTAATTTTTGTTTTTAATAAGAGACGATGAGAAAGAGGATCTTTTTCTTCTGGCTGGGGATGCAGTACTCATGCTTAAGAGGTACTTTTTGAATTAGAATTTTCTTTGCCAGCTCCTCTGGGCATGTCATTAAGTGGTTGTAGCACTACAGGGCAGTTTTGTTCTCCAACATGACCCTTAAGGAAATCCTGTTAGTAAATCACAGACTAAGAAGTCATGTAGTATTTTCCTAAAGTAACTATATAACATCAAATATGCCAACACATACAGTTTAAGTTTTTATTAGGGATGATTAAACCCTCCATGAGGTATACTTTTTCAGACTCATTGAATTAGAGGTAGCACGTGCTAGCTGTGGTTCATCCAAAGATTTGGCTAAGTCAAAGATACTGTGGAAGTTTAGAGTGACTGTCTAGTAATCACAACAATGGGTCTTCATGGACAACCTTCCAGATTCCCTACACTATGGACATACACTTTGGAAACTTTTAAATACAAAGTTACCAGTTCTAAAGAGAGAGGTTTGGTGAGAGTATTTTCAATGCTGTCCTTAAAATGTTGGCCTTAGTAAAACTGTCATGGACCTCTATTATATGAATGAAAATCTGGTTTAATATTAGTATATCCAATGTTATGCTATGTCTTATTTATTAGTAATTGTACACATTCATCACTTCATTTCCTGGTACAGTAAACAACTCATAATTCATAGTTTAATTTGATTGACAGCTGCCTTGGGCTTTTCTTAGTGCTCAGATAGTACAGTGCACACAGTCAAACTTTCTTGGTTTCTTAATTGCTTTCAACAACAGCAACAATAATAGAAATAATAATTTTAGAGTTAATTTAGAAGGAATAGTCCAATATAAGGTCAATAAATTATGTGGATTTTTTTCATATGAGTAACAGGTTTAATAGTTTTCTCAAGTACTGAGGTCATTCAATTGAACATCTGCTTTCCAGCTGTGCATATTGATATATTACCAAGATTTTATTCCATTCTATTCTAAATATAGCCATAAGTTGGTAGGAGTTTAAATGCCTGTTTTTTTGACAATGTCATGATTGTGAAAGATATAAAAATGTCAAAAATTCTGTAGACCAAATTTTCCACAGAATATTATATTTCCTTTGACTCCAAAGACATTTGCCTCTGGACAATTAAACCGTTCTCTACTCACACCTTGTTCCAGATGGGATCAGAGAATTAAAAGGAAATAAGTACTCATAGTTTACTTATTTCTGGAATTCTTATAGTTTTAAATTAAATTGTCATTAAATTAGGTATCAATGGAACAGTTATTTTGTAGTTTCTCAGACTTCTGAAGTTGGCTCTTACATATTCAATTTAGTTTATTTCTTCTTTTATAATAATTCATATACTTAATGATTGCTTTCAGAAATATCCCATTAGATGCACATTAGGTTATTTTAAGATTGTGAGGTACCAAGTCAAGTCTTAGAGGTTTTAGTTTAAAGCAGCATACTGAAAAATACCTTTACTGAGAAAGTAAGTCATACTGATTAATATGTATGTGACTCAGTAACTTGTCCAATAAGGCAATGTGGAGTGTATTCTACTATTTCAACAACAACAAAAATCCCAAATAAGATGTTAGTTCCTTCCAATCAGCCCTTATCATTGCTGTCACCATAGCAACAAAATAGCTCAGAGTTGCAAACTAAACAAGGGACCAAATAAGATGAGCTTATGAGCTATTGCACTATCAGTGTTCATAAACTGGCAATTCAAAATTGCTCAAGTTATACCCACAAAGGAACATTTTTTTATTCTCTCTGTCCCTGACCTAAACTATGGTTAATAAAAGCATTCTACCATGTTCTAGGCTTTGTGGATTAAAGAGCTTAAGAAGTGGTGTGATGTAACCTGAAGGGACCTGGTACTCATCATTGTCCCAGGATTCACTTCATGTGGAAATCTGCTGACTTGCAAGGTAATATACAAAGGAAGATGAGATTTATTGATTGATTGGTTTAATTTCATTAAATGACATTAAAGAAATGTGGCTTGCTTTTCTCCCCTTAACAACATACGTAATTAGGAGAATATCATATATGAGATTTTTAAGTAGGAGTGATTAAGGGTACTCAGGAAAATGAGATCTATAAATAATAGATGCTGAGCTTCTGAGTCTTTTCAGATTCCTTAGAGAACACTGAATTTCATACAATATCTCCAAAATACCCAAATTTATTATAGTTCAGAAAACAACATGTTCCTGGTTATCAATATTCTTTAGATACATATGAATCAATTATAGCAATTAAACTAATAAATACTTACTATTTTTATGTACCTTGTAGGGTTTCACTTGCATTGTATCTTTTAACTCACTATTTTTTCCCTATTGTACAGATCACTATGTCTGTTCAACTGTGAATAAGTCACTTTATAAGTTTAAGAACAAAAAGTGCTGGGGTTGGAGACCAAGCAAGATAATGGCTTGAAACTATTATCCTTTTATTTTAGCCAAAGGGCTCAATAATGTGGAAAAAATACAACTTAATGCCCATTTTGTATCACTCTTCATCATTATGCATATTTTTTTGTTTTTCAATACAGGATTTCTCTTTGTAGCCATGGCGTTCCTGGAACTTGCTCTCTAGACTAGGATAGCCTTAAACTCATGGAGATTTGCCTGCCACCTGAGTGCTGGGGTTTCAGGCATGTGCCACCACTGTCTAGACATCACTATATATTAAATGCTCTTGTTTTCATTGTTGTTTGTTTGTTTGTTTGTTTTCTGCTATGCCTGGCTTTCTTATGTCAATCCTATCTAACTGAATCTTTGTGTCTTTACATTACAATACAATCAATTTTGTTCAAGTTCTATAAATTGCATTTAAATGGCAGCCCTTCCATGCCTATAGTTTATATTATTTTCATTTTTTAGTCAATGATATCACATGCTACTAAATATCATACTTAACTCTTCCAATACATCTAAAGTTTCTGTTCTGACTACAGAGGAGATTGCTGGAGTCTTGATAAGAAGTTGCACCCAGGATGGCACTTTTGGTGATGACCATATTCCAGAGATGAAAAGCACACATTTTGGAGAATCTCCTCACAGTTGAGAGAGAAACAAACAGACCAACATCAGCTCCAGCACTGTTTGCAGTAACAATCAGAAAGCACTATTGGAGATTCATGGATACAAGAGGCATATTCATCCTGCATATAACAGCTTCATCTTTATGAATGGCTGGAACAAAGCTCTGTCAGAACCACTGCAGACTATAAGAAGACAGAAGACTCCCTGAATAAAAAGAAATTATAGATATAAAAATGAAGATTTTACAATATAAATTTTACAGTATAGGTTTGTTACTATGAAATTAAGTTAAGATGAATTGCTTCTCTAGAAAAGTTATACAAAATTCTAGACAGCTTACAAACCTTACTCACCACTTGAGAATCAACTAACATACTGTTTGTAAATAGTAGATTAGAAAAATGTTCATGTTTTTACTTGTAAAGGTTTAATTTTTTTCCTGATAGCATTTTTGAAGATTATGAAGGATAATACAGGAAATACAATTTTAAGTTAACAGAGGAGACAGCATTATCCAAAATCAGCATCAGATTTTGGGGTGCAAATAGACAATGAGAAGATACATGTCTATTAAGCCTTCAAAGTTTGCAAATGAAACAGTAAGTGAAGTACAGACAGTTCATATAACTACATCATGATGTTCCTAATCCTGTGCTCAAAAGTTCAGTATTTCCAGCACTGCTACTGGAGTCAGAATAACGGTGGCAAAAATACAAAGGAAAAGAATGAATTATATGTATATGAAACTTTTCTTCATTAGTTTTGACAGCACATCATGTACCCATACTGACCTCAAATTTACCATGCTTTTGAGCATGACATGGAACTCCTGCTTCATTTCATTCATCACAAAATTCTGTTTATTCAGTGATGGGGATAGAATTCAGCTCTTTATGCCAAACAAGGGCTTTGCCAACTAAACTACATCCCTAGCTCTCAGTTCAATTTTGAATAGTGAAAAAGAAATTACCATTCATATATAATACGATATTCTCCACAGAATCTAGTGTGGCCCTAATAAGCCTACTCCTAGGAAAGCAGGGGTTGACATAGAAACTTATGAATCAGAAAAGGGGAATATGCAGATTTTGGCAGATAACAGATCATGAACAAGCTTGGGTATGCTTTTGTGTTTGAATTTTATCCTAAAGATTCTGAGAGGTCTAATAACTCCAAAGCCTCTGAGACAACTCCTCCCAGCCCTAGAAGACCTCAATCTCTTTGGCTAGTTTGACTCCATGACAGGCTTCATTTTCAACTTTGCCTAAGGAGGTCTGAGTTTCTGGTTTCTTTGGAACATAGGAAATCAGTTAATGGAAAAAAAAAAAACAGCAGCTCTCTGGCAGCCAATCAGCTTAAAGGTTAACGCCAGGACCGGGCTAGAGTTAAGAATAATGATCTAGACTGAGAGATCCAAGATGACTGCCACTAGAGGACAGTGTCTGAGGAGTAGGACAGCAGTAACAATGCAGCAACCAGGAGACTGAACTCTGGGACCTAAAACACCAGTATTTGTGATTGCCAGGTAAGCAGAATTCCTACAGTGAGGAAATCAAGTGGGAAAATCCTAAGGACATCCAGTTATTCCCCAGAAAATTTCCAAGTGACCTGCTGCTCACAGCCCTGATCTGAACGAGCAGCTACCCGGGGCACCAACAGCCACCATACCAGACTGAGTCACACAGGCCAGGCCAGACTAAAAGGGCCCTGGCTACCATTCCAGACCAGCCTGCATCCAGCGGGCACACACCACGAGGCACTGCCAGCAACCACCCTAGACCCTGTGTGAGTCCACAGGCCAGACTGAGAAGGCCCCAGATTCCATTCCTCAGACTGGGCTGCATCAGGCAGACACACTCCCTTTGGCAGGCCTAGCCAACACCCCAGACCAGGCAACAAAGTATGAGGTCCAGACTGAGGTACCCCCAAATACCATCTCAGATGGTGGTGCACAGCTCCTGGCCCAGAAGGAGGTGCCAAGTCTCCAGACCAAAGGGGAGCCCTTAGCAGCAAGCCCAGGTCGGAGCATGGAGCCTCAAGAACAGAGCGGCACCCCCAGATGACATCTCAAACCAGGACACTCAGCCTCTGGGAAAGAGTGAGGAGCCAAGACTCCAGACCAGAGGGGTGACCAACCTGCAGTGCTCAAAGCTTCTCCACAGAGGACGAAGTCAGAAACACAGATCCCACAACAGAGTTCAACTGAGGCAACAACACACACTATCAAACCACTGGAACTCCCTGATCTTCTTGAAGAATACTCCTCACACAAGAGATTGATAGTTCCAGTCTGAAGTTCAGCCTTAAAGCACAAAGAGCTCCTTGATTATTTATAAACAAATGCCCAGAAGTCGACATAACAACCAACCCAACAAGAATCAGGACACCATGGCCCCACCAGAAACACCCAAAAGTAATGGAGATTTTAATTCAGCAGGGACACAGGAAAATTATGTCAAAGCTATGATTATGCAGATATTACAGGAACAAAAAGAGAGACAAAAAGAGGAAATGAACAAGGCCCTCAAAGAAATTCAGAAAAATATAACTGCTCACATAGAGGAACAATTAA
>JAQQSO010003736.1:0-13338 GCA_028658305.1 Pachyuromys duprasi | reverse complement strand
ATCAATGCTTGTTTAGATGAACCAATGGGATGGACATTGAATGGAGGAGAAAATGAGCAACAGGACAGGAGCATACCAAAGAGGACCTATGAAAGAATCAGTAAAACAATGTATCAAAGCAGATATTAAGACTCACAATTAAGCCCTTGGCAGAGGGTGGGAAGTAATAATAAAAATAGGGGAAGTGAATAAGACTTGGGGAGAACAAGAGCTCCACAAAGATCAAACTGAGCAGGGCACAGGGGTCTTATATGAGACAGTTTCTCCAACCAAAGACCATATATGGATATGGCCTAGAACCCCTGCTCAGATGTGGCCCATGATAGCTCAGCGTCGAACTGAAGACCCTAGTAAGGAAAACAGGGACTGTTTCAGTCTTGAACTTGATGGCTGACTCTTTGACCCCCCCCCCCATTCATGCCAGGGAGTAACAGACTGGCTAGATCCCAAGGGAGGGCATTGCAGCCAGCCCTGAGAAGACAAGATGATCTGGGGTCCGATGGAAGGAAAGGAGATCCTCCCCAGTTGGTGGACTTGGAGGGGGTGGGGAGGAGATGAGGGAGGGTTGGAGAGGGTGGGAGGGACTGAGGGAGGGGCTACTCATGGGATGCAAAAACCTAACCTGTGATTGATATAAAAATAAATAAATTTATTAAAAAAAGTTCAAAGTGAAAGAAAAAAGGATGATTTAGTTTGATAGCAGTATACTCTCCTAGATTGTATTCAATTCTAAGTATCATAAAAAGCTCTTGAATTAATGATTAAACAAATAAATAACCCTTCTATGTGCTACTTTTTAGTTGTTCATATTGAAAATTATAAAGCATACATACTTGTCTTCTGGCTGTTAGGGTATGAACTTCAATAACAACATGGAATGATAAAGGAGTCATAAAGTGTTGTATAACCTCTTCCAGAGGTAGAAGTTTCAGCTGCTGGAGCTAAACTAGTCCATTTGTCTAAGAAATTTCCTCTGTGTTACCTTTCGAAAGGCTTCTTTCACTTCCTTGTTCCTCAAAGTGTAGATAACAGGATTCAGAGCAGGAGTGACCACAGTGTACATGAGAGCAGTAGCCTTGTCAGTGTCTGGAGTGTGTGAACTCTTGGGCTGGAGGTAAGTGAACAAGGCAGTGCCATAGAAAAGTGTAACAACCAGGATATGAGAGGAACAGGTGGAGAAAGCTTTGTGTCTGCCTGCTGCTGAGGGCATTCTCAAAATGGTCAGAATAATGCGGACATAGGAGCACAGAATGAAGAGACAGGGACTCATAATGAAGATAAGGGAAACAATAAAGAGCACGATTTCATTCTGGGAAGTATCCACACAAGCTAGCTTCACAACAGGCATGATGTCACAAAAAAAGTGCTGAATTGTTCCTGCTCCACAGAAGGGCAGAGTGAAGATCCAGGTGGTCTGGGCTGACTCTACCAGGATCCCTGTCATCCAAGATGCCCCAGCCAACTTCAAACAGACAGAAAAGCCCATCCGCAGAGTGTAATGCAGAGGGTAACAAATAGCCACAAAACGATCATAAGCCATTGCTGCCAGAAGGCAGCACTCTGTCAGCCCCAAGATGGTGAATACATACATCTGAGCTGCACAGCTTCCCACACTTATGGTCTTGGGCTGCACCAGTAGGTGCACCAGCATCTGAGGCACCACACTGCTGATATAGCACATCTCAAGAAAGGAGAGGTTGGCTAGGAAGAAGTACATGGGAGTGTGCAGGGAAGGGGTGGCCCAGATCACACAGATGATGATGAGGTTCCCTCCCACAGTAAACAAGTAGATAACCAAGAACATGAAGAAGAGGACAAGCTGCAGCTCTGCTAGAGAAGAAAAGGCCACGAATGTGAATTCAGTGCAGAGGGACAGGTTTCCATTCTTCATGAGCTCAGAGTTGTGGAGATGACAGAGCAGAGAGATAGTTCCAAGGAACACAGTCAACAGCCACTGGTGTCAGTCACCCTCAGCAACGGAACTCTCCCAATATCAGTATGCTAATAAGAGAACAGAGACCTCTGGATGCCTGTAAGACAAACAACCCATTCAACTGGTTGCACATTTATGCTGATCTTGTTCTAGTTTCACAGAAGTTTGGATTAAAAGGCATCTAAATTAAGAATTTCAATTTTTACCTAGTAAAGCACACAAATTTTTACCTAGAATTGACATACAAATTATTTCAATTACAACCAGAAAATTATATAAGAAAGCATGTTCTGATTTTCTGACCTCTGCAATTATCTCAATGATCCATTTAAGTATTTAACAGAAAGAATGTATTTTAAAGCCACTAACTTAGCATTTACCTACAAAACAATCTAATTTTGGCTTTCATAGAATATGTTAATGATTATAAAAGTAATACTCACAGAAGTAGCAATAAACATATAGGATCCCCTTTTCAATATTAATGAACTTTTTCAGGATATTGTGTCTGGAATGGCTACCTAGAAAGAAAAGCCTCTTCTTGGTGTTGGTATTGTAACTGTTCTACAATGTCAAATGACAATGATATGTACGCAAAATTTTATTTTTAGGAGAGACCATGGGGATTATACCGCTGTATTATGTAATTGTTATTCTCAGGAGGAATATGCTCAAAAACAACACAAAGTCATATTTCTTATGCAATTTGGATTTTGTTTTCTTTTTTATGAATATATAATTTTTTATTTTAAAATTTATTTTGTCCCCTCCCAATCCTACCCTCCTTCTCTCTTCTCCTCCCATGCCTCTACCCCAGTCCACTGATAGGGGTGGTCCTCCTCCCTTTCCATCTGACTCTAGCTTGTCAGGTCTCATCAGGACTGGCTGCCTTGTCTTCCTATGTGGTCTGGTAAGGCTGCCCCCACCCTCAGGGGGAGGTGATCAAAAGAGCCAGCCACTGAGTTCATGTCTGAGGTAGTCCTTGTTCCCCTTATGAGGGAATCCACTTGGACACTGAGCTGCTATGGGCTACATTTGTGCAGGGGTTCTAGGTTATCTCCATAAATGGCCCTTGGATGGAGTATCAGTCTCAGAAAAGACCCCTGGGTCCAGATTTTTTGTTTCTGTTGTTCTCCTTGCAGAGCTCCTTTTCCCTCCAGGTCTTTCTAGCTCCCCCTTCTTTCATAAGATTCCCTGCACTCCGCCCAAAGTTTGGCTATGAGTCTCAGAATCTGCTTCGATGCCCTGTTGGATAGTCTTTTAGAGGCTTCCAATGGTAGACTCCTGTCCTGTTCCCTATTTTCTCCCTCTTCCGATGCCTATCCCATTTGCCTTTCTGAATGAGGATTGAGCATCTTACCCAAGAATCTCCTTCTTAGCTTCTTTAAGTGTACAGATTTTGGTATGGTTATCCTATATTATATGTTTGATATCCACTTATAAGTGAGTATATACGACGTGTGTCTTTCTGCTTCTGGGATACCTCACTCAGGATGATCTTTTCTAGTTCCATCCATTTGCCTGCCAGTGCAGGCTCTAAGATCAACAATCAATTAATGGGACCTCCTGAAACTGAAGAGCTTCTGTAAAGCAAAGAACACTGTCATCAGAACAAAATGACAACCTACAGACTGGGAAAAACTTCACCAACCCTATATCTGACAGAGGGCTAATATCCAGAATATATATATATATATATTTATTTATATAAATTATATATAATTATATTTATATAATTTATAAACAACTCAAGAAGTTAAAAAGCAACAGACCAAGTAATCCAAAAATGGGGTCCAAAGCTAAGCAGAGAATTCTCAATAGAGGAATATCAAATGGCAGAGAAACACTTAAAGAAATGCTCATTGTCCTTGGTTATCAGGGAAATGCAAACCAAAACAACCCTGAGATTTCACTTTACACCCATCAGAATGGCTAAGATCAAAAACTCAAGTGACAACACATGCTAGAGAGGATGTGGAGAAAGGGGATGCCTCCTCCGTTGCTGGTGGGAACGTAAACTTGTGCAACCACTTTGGAAATCAATCTACTGTTTCCCAAGACAATTGGGAATAGCGCTACCTCAAGATCCAGCTATACCACTCCTAGGCATATATCCAAAACATGCTCAAGTATACAACAAAGATATTTGCTCAATCATATTCATAGCAGCTTTATTCACAATAGCCAGAATCTGAAACAACCCAGATATCCCTCAACTGAGGAATGGATACAGAAATTGTGGTACATTTACACAGTACTACTGGAACACTACTTAGTTTAACCTTTTCTAAGTAACTCCGGAAGATGCAGTCTTAGATGCAGAACCCAACTTAGTGGACTTATATGAGAAAAAATTTGCCTGATCCAATATCTTATTTGTTCTTTCACTGTCTCTCACCTTATTTGCAATACACACTCTCAGAATTACTATTGTAAATAAGAAAGCTCAAGTGGTTTTTCAAAATATATATTATATTCCTTCTGGATCACATTTTTACTTCACTTTTAGGGACCTGCTGTTAATTGAATCTAGTTATATGTTAGAGAAGCAAAGAGAGGTAAATAGTGAGAGCTTTTGAGGACAACCAGCATTATTATAATACGAAGACCTAGCATAAGGGAGGCCAAACACTGTTTTCTCAGGCAATAGGAACTTAATCCCCTCCAACGATATTAATGTGTAGAGATGCTATTGTCTCAGAGAATGGGAGTGGTATAGTCACTTCAGACAAATGAGCCTCATCAAAATGTAGAGGGTCCATATTCCTAGCTTCTGTAAGTTCATATTACATACTTTACATCAACACTCAAAAATTTATTATTTCTTAGTTTGGACCTTCACTGTGATACTAGCCACTTTGCTATGCTGAAGGTTCAGCTTTTTTTGTAACTATATAAATAGGGCTTAAATAACTTAAGCAAAAATAATTCAGGACTTGATAACTTCTGTAATTCCTTGTAATGCTAACAAATTATAAGTGACATAATTTGTTAGTTAAAATGTGTTTTGAGTCAGAATTCTCTTTGCTTTTTGGCTACCATACAGTGAACAGCTCTGTGCAGCCTTCTGATGCCAGCTCTGATGCTCTGTTCTACTACATTCCAGAAACAACAGAGCCAAATGACCCTGGACTGAAGCCATGAGCCAATATAAATGCTTTCTCCTTTCAGTTGCTTATCTCAGAAATGTTATCACTCCATCCATATGTGGATTAAAGCACTATGTCTTTACTAAGTGGCAATGTAAGTTTTTTTTCTTTTTCACCAGATTTTAATTTCTTGGTAATATTAACCAAATTTTTATTCTTACAAGAATCTTTTAAGTTGTTTTAATTATCAGAGAAGCAAGTGTTTGATTACTTCAAATAACTGGAATTATGCCAGATGAAGATGGACATATTGTTTAATTAATATATATTCAAATTTAGTCTTTATAGCTTTTTAACACAGATATTTTCAATAATGTACAATATTTATTGTGGTCTAGGTGTTATAGATTTTGTATTACTTTCTTCAACATTTACAAAGAGAAAAAGTAAAATTTGTCACCTAGGTTTTGCCTTCTTGCACGCATGTATCATTTTTAAAGTTACAAATATTGAGATAATATATATTTTCAATCTTAAATATATAAATGTGTTTATATGCAATAAGATCTCAGAAAGTAAAATAATATGACAATAATAATAACAGATATTTCCAGAGTTTCCTTTGGGTCTCAGAGTAAGCTGAAAGACATTTTAAGATTGTTTCTAAGAATTTGTTATTTCACTTTTATATTTGATTTAAGACTTATCTGATATAGGATTAAAATGTGACTCATATACATTGTTGTCTGTTCTGCCAAATCAACTAGATATTATTCTGCTATAGTTTCCAGACCTCTCAATTTAAAAAGGCAAAATATTTAAATACTCTGATTATAGAAGCTTAAGTGTTTTATGATAGAAAATGGGCACACACAGCTCACCAAAAATCTTCCATCCTTGATATCCCATCAAATTCCTCACCCTTCCTCTCCTCTGACATCTCATCATCCTGACCCCTGGAAAAGGTTCTTGTACCTATTATAATTATCCTTAAAAAATTCTGTAACAATAATCATTGTTCATGTTTTAACTTTGAAAACGAAGTCTTTGCTATTAATGAGTCTTTTGATCAGCAAACATACTTTGTGTGTGTCTGTATTCTGCAAATATGATAATCTGTAATTCTCAGCATTAGATCCGAAAATATTTGTTTTTGTAAAAAACATGCTTAAACTTTGATATTCTGATAAAACAGTAAATAAAAAGAAACAGCTCTATATTTTTGAAATGAAAGGATTACTCTGATATATTGTGAAGACCAATATTTAGTATTTGGTATAAAGCATGAAGACTGAGTAGGAGAATCAGAAACATGAGATTAGAATCTATGACTTTCCACAGAGGAAGATAATTCAGCCAGTCCTGATGAGACCTGATAGTCTAGGGTCAGAGGAAAGGGGAGGAGGACCTCCCTATCAGTGAACTGGGGAAGGGTCATGGGAGGAGAAGAGGCAGAGAGGGTAGGATTGGGAGGGGTAGACGGAGGGGGCTACACCTGAGATACAAAGTGAATAAACTGCAATTAATATAAAAATTTAAATTTAAATTAAAGAAAGAAATACTATTTCTGCCTGAGTTTCTACAATAAGACCAGATTCCTCTCAGAAAATAGGTCTCAGGGTTTGATAACTTATGTCACAACTAAACTGTGCATATTCTCTAATTTGTCTTAAAGAAAAAAGGAGTGAAACTAAGGGTGGGGTTGAGAGGGGATAAGAGATGGGGCTACAGCTGGGATACAAAGTGAATAAGTTGTAATAATTAAAAAAATAAATAAGTAAAATAAAAGAATTTATGATTCTGACTGTGCTTCTTTATTTTTAAATTTATTATTATTAATTACAATTTATTCACTCTTTTGGAGCTCCTGTCCCCTCTAGGTCTTTTTAAATCTCTCCCTTCTTTCATAAAATTCCATGGCTCTGCCCAAACTTTGGTTATGAGTCTCAGCCTCTGATTCAATACCTCGATCAGTAGAGTCTTTCAGAGGCCATCTGTGGTGGACTCCCTTCTTCTCCTGCTTCCAACGACTATTGCGTTTGTCCTTCCGAATGAGGATTGAACATCTTCCCTTGTTGTCCAGCTTCTTTAAGAGTATAGATTTTAGTATGATTATCCTATATTACATGTCTAATATTTACTTATAAGTGAATATATACCATGTGTCTTTCTGCTTCTGGGATACCTCACTCAGGATGATCTCTAGTTCCCCACATTTGACACAAATTTCATGATTTCCTTGTTTTTAATTGCGGAGTGGTATTCAATTTTGTAAATGTACCACAATTTCTGTATTTATTTCTCTGTTGAGGGACATCTAGGTTGCTTCCAGATTCTGATGGGTGTAGAGTGAAATCTCAGGGTCATTTTTATTTGCATCTCCCTGATGACTAAAGGTGTTGAGCATTTCTTTAAGCGTTTTTCTGCCATTCTATATTCCTCTATTGAGAATTTTGTTTAGCTCTGTACCCTATTTTTTAATTGGATTACTTGGTTCATTGCTGTTTAACTTCTTTAGTTCTTTATATATTCTGGATATTAGCCCTCTGTCAGATATAGATTTGATGAAGATCCTTTTCCAGTCTATAGGCTGTCATTTTGTTCTGATGACAGTGTTCTTTGCTTTACACAAGATTTTCAGATTCATGAGGTCCCATTTATTGATTGTTGCTCTTAGAGCCTGTGCTGTTGGTGTTCTGTTCAGGGAGTTGTCTCTTGTGCCAATGAGTTCTAGGCTCTTCCCCATTTTTTTTTCTAAGAGGTTTAGTGTGTCTGGGTTTATGTTGAGGTCTTTGATATACTTGGACTCAGTTTTATGCAGGGTGATAAATATGGATCTATTTGCATTTTTCTACATGTAGACATCCTGTTAGACCAGCACCAATTGTTGAAGATGCTATCTTTTTTTTCCATTACATTGTTTTGGCTTCTTTGTCAAAAAAAATCAAGTATCCGTAAGTGTGTGAGTTTATTTCTGGGTCTTCCATTCCATTGATCCTCCAGACTGTTCCTCTGCCTGTATCATGCAATTTTTATTATTGTTGCTCTGCAGTACAGCTTGAGATCAGGGGTGGAGATACATCCGGAAGATCTGTTATTGTACAGGATTGTTTTAGCAATTCTGTTTTTTTTCCATATGAAGTTGAGAATTGTTCTTTCAAGTTCTGTAAGGAATTGTGTTGGTATTTTGATGGGAATTGCATTGAATTTGTACATTACTTTTGGTAGGATGGCCTACTAATCCATGATCATGGGAGATCTTTCCATCTTCTGATATCTTCTTCAATTTCTTTCTTCAGAGACTTAAAGTTTTTTTTTCGTACAGGTCTCTCACTTGCTTGGGTAGAGTTCCACCAAGATACCTCATTTTATTTGTGGTTATTGTAAAGGGTGTTGCTTCCCTGATTTCTTTTTCAACCCTTTTGTCTTTTGTATAAAGGAGTGGTACTGATTTTTTTCAGTTAATTTTGTATTCAGTCACTTTGCTGAAGGCATTTGTCAGTTGAAGGGGTTCTGTGGTAGAACTCTTGGGGTCACTCGTGTACTATCATATCATCTGCAAATAGTTATACTTTGATTTCTTTATTTCCAATCTGTAATCCCTTTATCTTCTTTATTTGTCATATTGCTCTAGCTAGGACTTCAAGTACTATGTTGAAGAGATACAGAAAGAGTGGGCAGGCCTGTCTTGTCCCTGATTTCAGTGGGATTTGTTTCTCTCCATTTAGTTTGATGTTGGCTATAGGTTTGCTGTATATTTCCTTTACTATATTTATGTATGCGCCTTGTATCCCTGATCTCTCCAAGACTTTAAACATGAATGGGTGTTGAATTTTGTCAGATGCTTTTCAGCATCTAAGGAGATGATCATGTGTTTTTTTCCCCTTCTGTTTGCTTATGTGGTAGATTACATTGATGGATTTCCATATATTGAACCACCTCTGCATGCCTGGAATGAAGCCTACTGGTCATAGTGGATGATATCTTTTATGTGTTTTTTGGTTCAGTTTGTTAGTATTTTTCATCAATATTCATAAGAGAGATAAGTACAAAGTTCTGTTTTCTGTTGGGTCTTTGTGTGGTTATGTATCAAGGTTACTCTTGCCTCATAGAATGAGTTTGTTAATGTTCCTCCTTTTTCTATTTTGTGGAATAGTTTGAAGAGTATTGGTGTTAGCTCTTCTTTGAAAGTCTGGTAGAATTTGGCACTGAAACCATCAGGCCCTGGGCTTTTTTATTGACAGGGAGACTTTTGGTGACTGCTTCTATTTCTTTGGGGGATATAGGACTGTTTTAATCTATTTACCTGATTTTGGTTTAGCTTTGGTAAATGGAATCTATCAAGAAAATTGTCCATTTCATTAAGATTTTCAAATTTTGTGACATACAGGATTTTGAAGTAAAGTCTAAAACTTTGAATTTCCTCAGTGTCTGTCTTTATGCTCTCCTTTTTGTTTCTGATTTTGTAGATTTGGATAGCTTCTCTCTGCCATTAGTTTGGCTAACAGTTTGTCTATCATTTTGATTTTCTTAAAGAACCAGCTCTTGGTTTCATTGATTCTTTGAATTGTTTTATTTGTTTCTAATTTATTAATTTCAGCCCTGAGTTTAATTATTTCCAATAACCTACTCCTCTTGGGTGTGTCTACTTCTATTTTTTTCCCTAGGGCTTTCTGGTATGCTGTTAAGTTGCTTTTATGAGATGTCACAAACTTCTTTCTGAAGGCACTTGGTAATATGAATCATCCTCTTAACACTGCTTTTATTGTGTCCCATAAGTTTGGATAAATTGTGTCATCCTTTTCATTGAATTTTGGATGTCTCTAATTTCTTTTTGCATTTCTTCCCTTATCCAACTGTTGTTGAATAGAGTTGTTTAGTTTCCATGCATGTATAGGCTTTTTTATATTTCTGTTGTTGTAGAGGTCTAGTTTTAGGCCATGGTGGTCTGACAGGATACATTATTTCAATATTTTTGCATATGTTAAGGCTTGCTTTGTGTCTGACTATATGGTCAATTTTGGAGAAGGTTCCGTTGGGTACTGAGAAGAAGATGTATTCTTTTGAATTTGGGTTAAAGGTTCTGTAGACATCTATTAGGTCTATTTGATTTAGGACCTCTGTAAGTGTCATTATTTCCATGTTTAGCTTCTGTCTAGATGATCTTTCCTTTGGTGAAAGTGGAGTGTTGAAGTCTCCCACTATTAAAGTGTTGGGATAGATGTGTGATATGAGCTTTAATATTGTTTCATTTATGAATGCAGGTGCTCTTGTATTTGGGCCATAGATGTTCAGGATTCTGATGTCCTCATGGTGGATATTTCCTTTGATGAGAGTGAAGTGTCCCTCCTCATCTTTTTTGATTAATTTTGGTTGAAAGTCTATTTTATTATGTATAGCTACCCCAGCTTGTTTTCTGTGTCCACTTGCTTGAAAAACCTTTTTCCAGCCCTTTACTCTGAGGTACTGTTGTTGCAGAGCTGTGTTTCTTGGATGCAGCAGAATGTTGGATCCTGTTTCCGCAACCATTCTGTTAGACTTTGTCTTTTTATTGGAGAGTTGAGTCCATTGCTTTTGATAGATAATAGTGACCAATAAATGTTAGTTCATTTTTTTGTTGAGTTGGTGGTGATAGTGTGTTTGTGTGCTTGATTTTTTTAATGTTTTTGTTGTGAATTTACCTATGTCCTGTGTTTTCTTGGGTGTAGCTGATTTCGTTAAATTAGAGTTTTCCTTCTAGTATCTTCTGTGGGACTGCATTGCTGTGTGGATATTGTTTAAGTTTAGTTTTGTCATTTTGTTTTCTCCATCTATGTTGATTGTAAGCTTTGCTGGGTATAGTAGTCTGGTTTGATATCTGTGTTCTCTTAGTGTCTGCATGACATCTGCCCAGGCCCTTCTGGGTTTCATAGTTTCTGTTGAGAAGTGTGATTCTTTGTATATAACTTGGACATTTTCCCTTCTTGCTTTTAATATATATATGTTCTATAGATTTAGTATTTTGACTATTATTTGACCCGAGGAGTTTCTTTTCTGGTCTAGTCTATTTGGTGTTCTATAAGATGTTTAGGGACATCTCTTTAAGTTGGAAAATTTTTCTTCTACGATTTTCTTGAAAATATTTTCTGGACCTTGGGGCCTGGTATCTTCTTTTTCACCTATTTCTAGTATTCTTAGATTTTGTATTTTCATGGAATTCTTGATTTCTTGGATGTTTTGTGTTTGTAATTTTTTCCGATTATATTTTTTCTTTGAGAGATGTATCTATTTCTGCAATTATATCTTCAGCACCTGAGATTTTCTCTTCCATCTCTTGTATTCTATTGGTGATGCTTACCTGTGTGGTTCCTGATCTCTAAGTTTTCCAGCTCCAGGGTTTTCTCTTGTTTGTTTTCTTTATTGATTCTAATACTGTTTTCATGGCTTGCACCATTTCTTTTATCTGTTTGAATGTGAATTCCTGTATTTTCATAAAGGCATCAATTTTTTTGTTTATTTCCTTTTTATGTGCCTCTATTTGTGTAGCTATATTTGCCTGTATTTCTTTGAGATCTTTGTTGGTGTTGGTGTTTCAGATGTAGGTAAGGGGGGAAGGTTGCAGGCACATGTGTGCAAGCACAGGATTGTGCTTGCCTGGAAAGGTGAATGTAAGGGAGGAGTGTAAGCACAGGTGGTGGTGCAGGCACTGATAGCAGGTGCAGTGAATGCAGGTGCCCTGAATGGTGCTATGGCCCACAGGCCTGTCTAGGTATTGTCCTCCAAGCACTCAGATCTGTCTGGGCTGCACCATCTTGGCTCCAGGAATTGTTTGGTTCAAACACAGAACAGGGCTTCAATGTTGAGAAAGCTGTCCCAGGGATCCCTATGTTGCCTACAGTGAGGGTGTGTGTGGGAAGGATCTGATGTCTGGTGGCTAGCATAGAAGGACCCTGGATCTGGGGCTCTGTAAGCACTCTCTTGCAGATGCATTCACTTACAGGCATTTGTTGAGATCGCAGAGGGCCTGCGAACTCACTCACATGAGTAGGTGGTAAGGTCAGGGGGCCTACAGTTTTCTGCTCTCAGATTTGGGTCCGGTTTGGCCATAGAATAAGGAGGCCCCATACCTGGGGTTATGCAGCTGCTGCCAAAGTGCCAGAGCAAGGAAAGCTACAGATGAAAGTGCAGGGGTGGATACTTCATCACTCTCAGACTCTGGAGACGTCAACAGGGTGTGGGAGGGGTCTGGATCCAATTTGTCCCAGCTCATGGGTTGTCCCCTCTAGCCTGGGAAGCTTCCAAGTCGATGCTCCGGCTTCATTCGCTCATCCACGCACCACTTTTGGTGTTTCGGATTCTCTGCCCTTCAGAAATAGTGCACACTGGTAGCTGCCATCTTGGAGTCCCAACTAGTATTTTTTTAGTTCATTAAATTATTGTAAAGTAAATGGTGTTGGTGTTGTAGCTCACTATTTGAGTGCTTGCCTAACATGCAAGCACTCAGTTTGATTTTTCTAACACTGACTGAAAAAATTGAATTAAATAAATGAACATTTATTTAAAGTGACATTTAGAATATTACTTTAATCTATAAATCTTATTTGTATTATCAAGAATTCATAATATTTTTGTTATTAAAAACTTCAAAGAGCTGGTAGTTAGCTAGAATACCCCCTTGGTTTGGAAATACAAAAGTCTTTATTAGGGGAATTTGAATTATCAGGAAAAATACACCTAATGCTTATTATTGATGGTATGCTGGAACATTATAGAAGATATTTGGCTAAGCATGTTTATGATTAGTTTATATTACCCTTAGAATTTTCTAATGAACAATTTTTTTCTTGTAAACTGTTTTCGTGGATTTTTTTAGTCTATATAAAAAATATCCCAAATGTGTATATGGTATTTTTAATCCTACTTTAAAAGAAACATTCAAGTTTCTATGTTTACTCCTATACATTATTTGACTTTTAAAGGCAACTTCTGAGTTCAAGGAGAAAAGTCACATGATTAAAATATATATTCCCAGTTTTAAATGATAAAGTGTAAAAATTTTATATACATTTTGTGCTTCATATACATTCATATCATTCCATTTAAATGTTATTTTATATGCCAATTTTGGATGTGTTTATTAGGTATTTAAAATAAAATGTTCTGAGATCCAAGATGGCTGCCACTAGAGGACACTGTGTCTGAGGAGTAGGACAGCAGAAACAACGCAGCGACCAGGAGACTGAACTCTGGGACCTAAAACACCAGCATCCGTGATTGCCAGGACAGACAGAGAAGGCCTTGGGCACCATTTCAGACAGGCCTGCATTCAGCGGAGGC
>JAQQSO010003735.1:0-13339 GCA_028658305.1 Pachyuromys duprasi | reverse complement strand
GTAGTATTCCATTGTGTAAAAGTACCACAATTTCTGTATCCATTCCTCAACTGAGGGACATCTGGGTTGTTTCCAGGTTCTGGCTATTACAAATAAGGCAGCTATGAACATAGTTGAGCAAATGTCCTTGTTGTGTACTTGAGCATCTTTTGGATATATGCCTAAGAGTGGTATAGCTGGGTCTTGAGGAATCACTATTTCTAATTGTCTAAGATAGGGCCAAATTGATTTCCAAAGTGATTGTACAAGTTTGCATTCCAACCAACAATGGAGGAGGGTTCCTCTTTCTCCACAACCTCTCCAGCATGCGTTGTCAGTAGAGTTTTTGATCTTAGCCATTCTGGTGGTGATGTTTTCTTATGGAATAATTTATCCACTATGACTCCCAGTGCAACCTCATAATAAAAGATCATTAAATGTTTTCATGTAACTACTTAGAAACCACGGACTACCCTTAGCATAATTTCATATTAGTTTAAGTAGAGAAGTGTGAGTGAACTTAATTGGGTAGAGAGGATGTCTGCACATCTATCCTTTTTTTTCATTTTCTTTAATAAAATATAATGATTTCAAAGGAAATATAGAGAAAGTTTCAAGAAACATAGATTGACACTTCAACATTTATGAATCAGCTACCATTCCCAGTCCAACAGGGTTATTCTCTCTCTCTCTCTCTCTCTCTCTCTCTCTCTCTCTCTCTCTCTCTCTCTCTCTCTCTCTCTCTTTGGTTTACACAGATGTAGCTTGGGTACTCATGCTATTAGTCAGCATTTAAAACTGCATTTTAGAGCAGTGAACAAGATAATAGGGACACAATTTTCTTTCTCTTCCTTTCACGATAGAATAAACTTGTACTAATCCAGGTTTGGTTGGAAAAATCAAAATGGCAGTAAAGAGTTTCCAAGGAAATGAAATAAAGTATCGGGTTCAATTCTGTTGGTTGTCTAATTGATAGACACCATCATGGCCATAATTTGCAAAAGATCATATATTTTTAAAAATTTACTCAGTTCTTCTATTTGTTTTTTGTTTGCTTGTTTGTTTTTTATTTGGAAAACTTGACAGTACTAAAATCAAACTGACGATAGGCAAAAGCTCACACATGTCAAGAAACATATTTTAGATTAAATGCCACCCTTTGAAAGAGAAACAAGGAATCTTGCCTCTGAGATTCATTCTTATGTTATTGAAATCATGTGGACTGGAGGAAGGGTACACACACACACAAACACATGCATGCACATAAAAACTCAGTCTTTATGTTCTTATGTGGCATTGTAAAAAGACAGTACTACTTAAAAATCAACTTGACACTTATCCTGACATCATATGATTCATGAATATTCAGGATCCTGTCCTTAAAATACATTTTAAATAATACTAGATTGTGTTGTGGAAAATAAAATTATCAAATCATTTTAAAGGCTGCACTGAGCACTGTCTTTATGAAATGCTTAGTCTTCAGAAGTTAATTGTCTTCAAATAAAAATGTTTGGCTGACATTTATGAATTTTTTTCTGTACCAGTCACCAATGCAAGACATACATGGATCTATCAATCACATAATTAAAAATCTCTGTCATTCAGCATACTTAATACCCAGTATAACAAATTAGTATTACCATTCCTTGATGCAATACAAGCTCATTTCTTTAAACCACTATTGTACTGAATGCCAGGATTATAAATGAGCAAATCACAAAATTATTTGCATGTAATAACAGTGGCAATAAACCTTTCCTGGTTCATGCAATTTTCCCCATCTGTTAACAGAGAAGAGGTTTAAGATCTATTATTATTCCCAGAAGGAGACTTACCCAGCTGGACATCTATAACACTTGGCTGATTTTCCATGGGGAACAATGGCTTGGGAGGCTTGTCTGTGAGTAAAGCTAAAAGAGAAAATGAAAGAAAGTAATGGAAAATTGAGATAGGATAAAGAATATTCTACCATGTATGATATTTAGTGTTTGTAGATTTGATGGTGCATGAACATTTATTAGACAGTGTTTGTACTTCTGATATTACTCTAGCCATACAATATACATTTCCCAGCAACTTTAAAGCACCATTGATTCACTTAATATAGGCTATCTTCACAGCTATATTTTCAAACAAGTTTAAACTAATGGACTACTTATTTTGGATGTATGTTATAAGCTTGTATAAATGTAGATTTAAGAAGTAAATGCAGAGAAATATTAAGTTCTCATATTTGCTCTGTGACACTAAATAGTCTCAGTAAATTGTAGTGGAGATTCCCGGTAGCATAACACTTCTAAGTATCTAAGTTATCCTTATTGTGTGTCTTAATCAATCTTATGTAATACAAGGAAGGACTGATAACTTCTTTAGTGACTGATTTTTAAAAGTTAGAATCTTTTGTTTATAAATTCAGGTGTTTTGGTCTAACAGACAAGGAAGTAAAATACTCTTCTTTGTGCTCAATTTATAATCTAGGACCATGAACACTAGACAAGCACAACAAAATAAAAATAGAATTAACTATAATGTAATCTAATGAAAGGTTATAGTTGCAGCCATGCAGAAGTAAGAAATATAAACATACATGACTTGGAGTAAAGAAAGGTCAGTGCTGCTTGAAATGGTCAGGAGCAATTTTTATAAAGGGACTTGATGCCCATGTGAAATTTAAAGGGTGAAAAAATGGAATAGCAAAAAGTAAAGAAGAAATTTTAAAACTCCTCTAAATTAAATGAAAGGAACACAAACCATGGCATAGTGATCAAAATTATCAAGAATAATGTACATACAAAATAAGGATCTGACGAGAAGGAATTCAGTGGTTGATGTGGAGAGCCAATTTCTCATGACAGGAACAATATGAATTGGAAATGACACTACATAGATAGGAAAGGACTCAATTCAAAAGGATCATAGGGCATTTGCCGACAGATTTGGAATGATATGGTAGGCTAAAGTGTTATTGCTAATCCTTGGAGTAAAACAATGAATCAAAGGTTTTGAATTTAATGATGATCAACTTGGCATGTGGGATGTGCTAGGGGAAAGCAAAGGTCAGTAAGAAAACACTCAAGTACTTAAGTTGAAGCAGGGCAAAGCAACAAGTACAATGAGGATGTGGTCTGGAAAATTAAAAGGTAAAAGGAAACAAATCACAGAGGTAAGTAGAAGAAAGCAACTAGAGTACTTGGCAAATGCAAAGATGTTGTCATAGAGACAACTTTATTTCACCTTATTTTTCATATCTTGAATTTATTTAAATTCTCACTATATTTATGTGTTACATAAACTATGTAACTGGATTTCACCTCTCTAAAATGTTTTATAGAGCTTTATAATATACAGGAGGCTTAGCACTCAGCTAGGTTATAGAGATACTCATTAAACCGTCATTAACTGACATTTTAGGAAATCCTTGCTGATATGAAAGGGTTCCATCTCATATTTACAAGTATATTTAGAAGAAAAAATTCAGGTGTTGATAAAAAATGTGTAAGGTAACAGAAATAGAAAATTTTGGTAATATTCTTTAAATAATTGTTGATGACCAAAAATAAACCATATATATATGTTATATATAAATGTTTTATATATTTGTTATATATGTATAAATGTGTTTTATATATATATATATATATTTGAATGTTATAAACTCCATCTTCCTTAATTGTCATAGGCAGGAAAATTTCAGTGAATAAATTGTTTGCCTTTTTCAACAAGTCTTCATTGATAGCCCACATATATATACACATATATATATGTACGTGTGTGCGGGTGTGTTCTGCCCACTACATATATACAACATTTTACATTTTTTAAAACAAAACAGATTTTTAGATAATTTACACAGACTCAAAAGTGTATCGTATTAATTTCAGTCAATTTTTGTCAGGCTTTGCTGAATTAGGTTGAAGTCTAATGTCTCCAGATAGCCATTTATTTGTGCTCTGTCTATGATGGTAGACTCCCTTTTCTCAGCTAGGTTCAAAGAGTCTCCCCTGATGTGGTGACCCCAGATCTTTAAGAAGTGTCTCATAGGTTAGGTTATTGACCAGGTCCTTTCCCAGATGCTTGTTATAGCAAGTATCTGGGAATTCCCGACCCTGAAGATCTTAGTCTTCAGCAGTGACCTGCAACTATACTTGGGAATTACCCCCTCACTCCTAGGATAATTAGATGCTATGTTCTCTTTCTTGTGATAGGACTATGCTACTGCATGGAAAATGAGGCACTGTACCACTACATGTAAATCAAGTACCCCTGACCCCCTGACCTCAGTGACTGAAACACATTCAACTTCAAACTCCTTTCACTAACCAAGGTTGATAATACCCTGATTTAAAGTAAACTTGCTGGATGGTTGTGTGCGGCGTGATACCACCAGCCTTTTACCATGGCTATCTGAGATTTGTCATTTATCCCCTGCTGGGCAGTGTCTCACCAGGCATCTGGCCTCTAGGCCTAAGCCTCACCAGGTCTAGGCCTCACCAGGCCTGTGTCTCAGCTGTGAGCAGACCAGACCCGGGCTTTGGCCCACACCTCTGCTGTACTCAGCACAGCAGCTTAACCAAGATACCAAAGTGCTACTTCCATAGGCTTTGGAACTTCCCAGTTTCCACTGCCATCTGTGATCTCATTCTAAAAAAGCTAAACTGTAACACTCTGTGGAAATCCTTTCCAAACCCAGCCCAGCATACTTGGGTCTCATCCTATAACATTGTAGTTACTCCTGAGAGAAATGGAACCCCTGTTCTCCATCTGGAAGCCAGTTTCAGGCCCTTGCCAAAATCCAAGACCAGGCTGAATGGAAAACAACAAAATTTAATAACATGACCTTTAATTTTTATTTAGAATATAAGGAATAATAGCTTAAATATCTGAATTCAAAATCCAATCATAGCAAGTTTTCATTTAAGCTTCCATAGTTGACTACTGTTAGTAATAGCTAAATATTTGAAACCACATAAATTTTTATTAATAAAAAGCTGATTAAATAGAATAATGATAATTTTGTATAATAATACCATATAATACAGTAGATTTAAAGAATGAGATACATTTATAAGCCTGATATAAATACATCTCTAATATATATTGTAAAGAAGCAAGAGTGTAAATATTGTATATAACATGGGTATTACTAAATATGTAACTGTAAAATTGTACAAAAGTATAAAACCTAGAAAAATATGGACCCTCTGACAAAGATATATGTACAGTTTCCAACAGATATTACTAAGGGGAGGAATTAGTTAACTGAGGAATAGTCTGAGACAGGAGAAATGCAGAATAGGTAGCCTGCACAAACGTTCAAGTGACAGTACACAAACTGAGCAGGAATATATTTAGGAATACACATATAAGTATGTAACATAATTTAATTTTAAAAGAGGCCATGAATTCTAAAAAGAGGACTGTTAGGAGTGAGGTTTTGGAAGGAGGAGATGGAGTAGAGCATCTCAGACACTGAAGATATAATTGCAAATATATATATATATATATAAATAATTGGAAATTATATATATATATATAAATTATATATATATAAATAATTTATATATATATATAAATAATTGGAAAAGTTCATCCAGGAAAGCAAGGACACCATGAAAAGTCGAAACCTAAGAATAATAAGAATAGACAAAAAAAGAAGATTACAGGCTCCTTGGCTCAGAAAATGCTTTCAATAAATTCACAGAAGAAAATTTCCCCAACCTTAAGAAAAAGATGCCCTCAAACATTAAAGAGACCTACAGATCACCAAATAGACTAGACCAGAAAAGAAATTCCTTCTGCCACATAATAATCAAAGCACCAAATCTACAGAACAAAGGAAAAATATTAAAAGCAGCAAGGGAAAATGGCCAAGTAACATATAAAGGTAAACCTATCAGAATCACACCAGACTTCTCAACAGAAACTATGAAAGTCATAAGGGCCTGGTCAAATATCAGGTAGACAGTTAGAGATCACAGATGCCAATCCAGACTATTAAACATACCAAAACTTTCAATCGACATAATAAAGAAAACAAAATATTCCATGATATAAGTAAATTTAAACAATAATTATTGCAGCAACCCAGCATTATAGAAGGTACTAGAAGAAACTCTCAAACCCCATAAGATCAACTGTATCCAAGAAAACACAGGATTAATATGCCTTCATAACAAAAAGCAAAAAGCATTTAGAGATTAGCTAACATATATACTACCATGGTCAGGGCAAATTATTACTCATTTACACTTTCTTCTCTCTCTGTCTCTCTCTCTCTCTCTCTCTCTCTCTCTCTCTCTCTCTCTCTCTCTCTCTCTCTGTGTGTGTGTGTGTGTGTGTGTGTGTATGTGTGTCTCAATTTTTTCTCACAATCACAATTCTTGCATAGGAAAAGAAAATAAGAACTGTTAACATCAAGCCTCCTGAACAACTGGGGAACTGTATTAAAGGGTGACAGCATTTGGATGGTTCAGAACCAGTATCCTTGACATTATTCACTATAAATGAGTGTTCTGTGCATTACTGGATACATAAGAGCCTCTGCTCAATCAAATGTCAATAAAACCTATCATGATGATAGACATTGACCAATGGCTAAAGGGGAAGAAAATATTCATTGGTAATAATCCTCAACCAAAAAGGAAGTATAGGCTGCTACTAGAAAGAATCAATGAAAACTAGATAGCCAAGTCTCAGTAAAGGGCATATTTCATTAACTTTTTGCCAACAATATTCTTTGAAAGATGTAGTATTGATAGGATGTCCTGAAGACATCCTTTTACCTCATAGATTTACTACTCAAGGCAATGTGCATTCCACTAAAGGAAATGATGGTATTTGTTCAATGTACTTCCCAAGTTCTGAAAAAGTGAAGAACTTTTGTCAATTGGCAGAAACTACTCACTGAAATCAAGCATCTTTGCAAATTGCCTAATCTCACAAACTAACTTGAAAAAGGGGAAGGGGACGAGAGCATAACAAATCTATGCATCAGTCCCAAAGTTGCAAGGTGCCTGAGAGTCATAAATTATTTGATGATGAAGGGGAATTAAGGACTTTACTAGGAAAAATAGGTATAACCTTTCTATGGGTAAACAACAAGGTAAGTCTTCCTGAGCAAATCAAATTTAGGGGAAACCAGGTATCTAGTTAATGGCTTTCACAGTTTCCTACAATCATGAAGGCAGATTGAGCAAGCCTAACCAGATAACTAATTGGTGTGAAGATTTCATACAAAGGACACATAATGAATCCAATAGTTTCTAAACTCTGAACATACTAAAAGTACCATCTCTCATTGAAATAATTTATATTTCTTTTTGTAAATTGGGTAACAATGTCCTAGGCCTGGAATGTTTTTTTTTCTGAAAAACCAAATAGATTTTCATAATCTGAATATAGTGTACAAGTTTTACTATTTAATAGAAGTCCATTTTGTGGCACTACAAACATGAGATCTTACCTAATTTAGCTGATAATCCAAGAAAAACACACACATAATTTTTATAATTCAATATAAATCTTAACCTATTTATCTATCTTCCAAATCTATAAACACAAACAGGATCTTTCACATATAATGTGTCTCCTTTGTCCTATTCCTTGTTCTGTGTTCTCAGCTTCAAAGACTTTTCTCAACTTTTATGTGTCCATGGTTATATATCTCTCACCAAAACAAATTACAAAAGATGACCTTTACTATAAATTTCAACCACCTGTACTTTAGTTCCTTTAGAATCCTATTTCTAAATATGATAAGTCAGGCTTTATTCCTTTGAAGGCAGTTTACAAGAAAACACATGCTGAAACCCAGTGTCCTTCCTTGATTTCATGCATAGTACAAGGAAAATAAGAATCCTCTAAAAGTATGAATCCTTGACAACAAAGTGAACCTTAATAGAAGTCTATGAAATTAGAGAATATTTTTTGCAATTATAAGCAGAAATTTTAGGACTGATTCTCCCACTTTGTGACATTTTAGGAAAGAGATATTGGGAATATAGTACAAAAAAACCCAAATAACTGAAAACTCAAACTTGGTTTCAGTGTAGCCTGTTACTACCGCTTTCTACCTACTCTAGCAATTAATTTTTATAATTATTTCAACTCCTCAAATTATTGTATACTCATTATCTGTAACAGCAGACAAGATAATATGAACTGTATTAAGTCTACTTGCAAAAGGTATGCTTTCTCTATATGTGTTAATTATAGCAAAAAGGATATGCAGGACTCAGGGAAAATATCAGTGATTCTCTTAAGTGTTTGGAGTTTGTCAAGCTATTTAGTTAACTACATCATACACTCCCCTATCCCCGGTTAAATGTTTCTCTTTGCTAAGTAACTTACTGATGGAAAGGTCTCATATCTCTTAAATGTGTGTTAGAAAGATAAAGTTGTTATGAAATGCTAACACTGAAACAGATAAGAAGTCATATTTAGAGGATGACTTTATTTTGAAAAACACATTCATGTTGCACACACAGGCACACACAAAATATCCCTGATACATTTGAGGTCACTGTAAGCATTTAGCTCTTTTTTCAGCATAGAAGATAAAGTTGGTCGTTACATTAAAAAAAAAAAAAACAATTAATAAATGGGGTATGGAGCTAAACAGAGAACTCTTGGTAGAGGACTGTAGAATGGCAGAGAAACACTTAAAGAAATGCTCAACATCCTTAGCCATCAGGGAGATGCAAATCAAAACGACCCTGAGAATTCACCTTACACCTGTCAGAATGGCTAAGAGCAAAAACTCAAGAGACAACACATGCTGGAGAGGATGGGGAGAAAGAGGAACCCTCCTCCATTGCTGGTGGGAATGTAAACTTGTACAACCACTTTGGAAATCAATTTGGTGCTTTCTTAGGCAATTAGGAATAGTGATTCCTCAAGATCCAGCTATACCACTCCTAGGCATATATCCAAAAGATGCTCAATTATACAACAAGGACATTTGCTCAACTATGTTTATAGCTGCTTCATTTTTAATAGTCAGAACCTGGAAACAACCCAGATGTCCCTCAGTTGAGGAATGGATACAGAAATTGTGGTACTTTTACACAATGGAATACTACTCAGCAATGAAAAATGAGGAAATCATGAAATTTGCAGGCAAATGGTGGGACCTGGAAACGATCGTCCTGAGTGAGGTATCCCAAAAGCAGAAAGACACACATGGTATGTACTCACTTATATAGACCTATAAGAAAAGATAAACATACTGAAATAGGTACACCTAAAGAAGATAAACAAGAAAGAGGACCTGGGGTAAGAGGATTAATCCTCACTTAGAAAGACAAATGGGATGGACATTGGATGTAGGAGAAAACAAGTAGCAGGATAAGAGCCTACCACAGAGGGACTCGGAAAGACTCTACCTAGCAGTGTATCAAAGCAAATATTAAGACAGGTAACCAACCCTTTGGTAGAGTGCAGGGAATCATATGAAAGAGTGGGTGTTAGTACGACCTAGAGAGGACAGGCACTATGCAAGGACCAAATATATCAGGGCACAGGGTTCTTTTATGAGTCTATTTCTCAAACCAAGGACCATGTATGGATATAACCTAGAACCCCTGCTTGAATGCAACAAATGGTAGCTCAATATCCAAGTGGGTACCCTAGTAAGGGGAACAGGGACTATTTTGGACATGGACTCAATGGTTGGCTCTTTGACACTAGCCACCCCCCCCCCCCGAGGGATGAGCAGCCTTGCTAGGCCACAGAAGAGGACAATGCAGCCAGTCCTGAAGAGACCTGATAAGCTAGAGTTAGATGGAAGGGGAGGAGGTCCTCCCCTATCAGTGGACTTGGAAAGGGGTATGGAGGAGATGATGTTGGGATGGGGGGAGAGATAGGGAGGGAATGTGGGAGGGGGCTATGGCTGGGATACAAAGTACATAATCTGTGATTAATATAAAATAAAAATGTTTTAAAAAAAACAAATGGTCCTTTAACTGGGAGATAATAAGTTCCTGGAGAGATAAGTTGTAGTTCACTTAGCTGTTGCCCTGGCGCAGCTCAGAGCCTCCCTGGCAACTGGCTCAGAGCCAGTGTCCTTCCTTGCAAAACAGAGGATGTGCCCTGAGGGTAGTGAATGGCCAGGGCTGCTGTGAAGCTGCCCTGAGATGACCTTTTCTTTAGATCCCACATTTATTTCTACTAATATTTGAGTTTGAGCAAGGCATAAGCTTGGGGAAAACTTTAGCACTAAAGTAGGGCAATTTCTTGTCAATGCCATTTGACACAGGGTCTTTCTCTGGCAAGAAGTTTGTTTATTCAGCACAAATCTGCTCAGACATAAAGCACCTTCTTCAAACTTGAAAAGAAAACAACCTTGGGGACAAATGGAAATTTAAACAGAGGTTGAGATGGTAGCCCCCACCTTTTTCCTTCAATATATATATATATATATTTGCATTTCCTGTCTCATGTAAGATATTTGCCTTCTTTCTATAAAATAGTGCTCTCAGGACTTTTATATTGTAGATGTCAAAGAAGATCCATGGCTATTGTTAACGAAATTAACACCATAGTATATATTCTGTTTCAACACAGAAACAGGGATGCAGTTAGAATTAAAATAAATATGAAAGGTTAAACATTGGAGTTGGGACATTTTGTACCTCATATTAAATGATCATAATTTTCTTCTGTAGTTGCTGATCTGTGAAGCTCTACAATTTCATGCAGATTACAATTGTCAGGAAAACAAGACACACAAATAGATGTAATTTGAGAGGCAGACAAACCTTACAAGTTTTGACAGATGAAGAATGGAATGGCAGAAAAGAAATGGATATGTTAAGCATCACGTTGCATACTGGCCATAAAGGGATTAAAATACAAGGGGTTTGAAAGTCCAATATTTTTACCACTACACAATAGCTAACATTCATTAAGCATAAATTTTAAAACCAGATTCGTTTCACATTTATTTTCTCATTATGTCCTCACAGCAATATATAAACAAGCTGTGATTGTCAATATTTGATAAGTAAGAAAGAGATTAAATTATTTTCCCAACTTTATACAGCAAGTAAATAAACCACAGTTCTAGGGCATATATTTATCTTACATTTGAATTCAAGCTGGTCTCCTTTATTCACTGGTTTTAGTTTAAGACTGGTTCTTTAGTTTTAACATTTAAAATATAGCTTATTAGAGCCAGATGTTGTAGAATACACTTGTAATTGCACCACAGTTGAGATAGAAGGGTCTCTACTTTGAAGCTACTCTGAAATATATAGTGGGTTTTAAGTGAACTATGTCTATACAGTAACACCTTGTCTCAAAAAAATCACCATATATGTCATGGAATTAATGGGGTTTTGTATGCTATCCTAGTCTTCTTCTTTAGTTTCCACAGTAAATTAAAGTTACGACAGGGCTGCAGAGATGGTTCAGCAGTTAAGAGCACTGGCTGTTCTTCCAAAGGACCTGGGCTCAATTCCCAGCAACCACGTGGTAGTTCACAACTGTCTGTAACTCTAGTTCCAGGGGATCTTATACGCACACACACACACACACACACACACACACACACACACATAAGCAGGCAGAATACCAATGTACATGAAATTTAAAAAAAAGTAAAGTCAGGGCTAGGTTGTATAAACTACACCTTGGAGAGAGCTTTGTTCCTCTCCTTTTCTAGCTTCCAAAGAGTATCCATATTTCTTCAGGTGTATCCTTCTTTCATCCTCAATACTAGCAAGGGAAACTTGAGTCCTTGTCAATTTATAGTGAATTTCTCTTCCTCCTCCCTCTTATAGATAACATTGATTTTAAACTTGATAGGATTCGGAAACATGATGAAAATGAATCTCTGAGCATGTCTACAAAGGAGTATCTAGATTAGATTAATTGAGGTAGGAAGTTTCACCCTGAAAGTGGTGCTACCATTTGAAGGAGTGGAGTTCAGGGCTAAAAATTAATAAAAATTAAATTAAATTTAAAAAAAAAAAACAAGTTGAGCACAAGAAATCATCTCTTCCCTCTTCCTGGTGCAAAGTGACCAGCTGCTTAGAGCTTCTATGTCTTCCCTAACATGAAGGACTGTAACTTCAAACTGTGAACCAAAATAAACACTTGCTTCCTTCAGTGGCTTTTCTCATGTATTTTCTTACATCAACAAATAACTACAACAAATAATTATCCTCATCCGGAACATCCAGCTTCATTTCCATGTTTCAGTCAGGAAATTAGCAACCATAATTCCATTTTCAGCTTATAAGGAAGCTGAGGATGACCTTAAATACATGGACTTCCAGCCTCTATATTTGTAGGTGTCAGATTATAAGCATATCCTACCACAACAAGTTTACTAAGGGCTTCATGCCTACTAGGCAAGCATTCTAGCAACTGAACTACATGCCCAGGCTTAAATGGACTGTAAGGAAAAGAAGTATTGCATTTTGTCTGACATATAGTAAAATGTACATTGCATGTTTTACATAATCGTCAAATGAACTTTTATTTACCAGTTTAACTGCAGCCAAATCATCTTGTTAATATACTATTTGTGTTTCAAAGAAAAACCCACCAAGGCAATTATTAATACTTTTGTTTTCAGGCTAGTAATAAAACTTTTGTTTTCTGCTTAATGCTTTATTTCTTTATGGCTGCCAAAACTCATTAGGCATTCATAGCTTGTCAATGTAATGGTTTGTGATGAAACAGAGCAGGAGAAAGTGAGTTTAGCTGTTTAGATGTGTGAATAGTCATTAATGAGGATGACAAGTGTTGGTATTAAGTAAATACTTTATTTTAAATTCAAGTGTTTCATGACAAAAATGATTATGTGATTCACAGAATACTCTTTTGATGGACATTAAAGAAAATGTCATATTTACAACTCAGGAACAAGTTTTCCTAAGTATAAAGTCATTCTAATATAAAGAGTGACTTAGTTCAGGATTTGAAGTAAAAATAATACTGATGTCAATCATAGGCATTATCCGTTTCATCTTCTCCATGTGAGCTATTTCCACATTTATTTTTCACTACTCTCAGTAACAAATTCATTTCCATGAGAGAAAGCCAAATGCATAATCAGCAAACCCCTTAAATTTGTCTCTGGCACGGTGATGTAACCATCTTAGCAGGAAGGGAGATACTCTCTAAGGAGAGACCTTTGTACCTCTGCCTTTGGCTATAAGGCTCCTGAAATAATCCTCCCCCCAAATTAACCTCTACTGAAACCTAAGCAGCCTGTTCATGCCCTTAATGGCAGACATGGAAGTTAATGGAACCTTTTGCCCATGTGATCACAGTGAATAAATAAATATGTTTTCCAGTGTTACTTATCTCTTTAATGGGAGCTCATAGCTGACCATTTCTTTTTTTTTTT
>JAQQSO010003734.1:0-13339 GCA_028658305.1 Pachyuromys duprasi | reverse complement strand
GAGTCAGCCATCAAGTTCATGACTGAAACAGTCCCTGTTTCCCTCACTAGGGTCTTCAGTCCTACACTGAGCTATCATGGGCCCCATCTGAGCGGGGGTTCCAGGCCACATCCACACATGGTCCTTGATTGTAGAAACCGTCTCATACAAGACCCCTGTGCCCGGCTCAGTTTGGTCTTTGTGGAGCTCTTGTTCTCCCGAAGTTTCAACAACCTCCCCCAGATCTATCATTACTTCTCGCCCTCTGCCAAAGTCTGGATCGCGAGTCTTAATATCTGCTCTGATACATCGCTACATTAACCCCCCCAGAGGTCCTCCTTTGCATTCTCCTGTCCTGTTGTTTGTTTTCTCCTCCACTCAATGTCCATCCCAGATGAACAAAAGGTTTCGTTTCTTTTGGAACGGCTGGAGCTCATAGGGTGAAGCCTGTGTGTAAAGGGAGGCTGCAGGTCTCCCTGGGGAAATTAGCTCTCCACTGGATGTTTTTGACAGTTAGCTCTTTAAGATAAGATTGGGTACCAGATGGCAGTAGAAACTCAGCCATTCCAAAATCCTATGGTGATACCATAGTGTTTCAGTCCTTAGATTCAGCTGCTATATTAACGGTAGGGGTGCACAGAAAATGATCTGTCCGGTGAGAGGCAGTTCTAACAGTACACAGGTCAACAGCTGCCTAGGTAGTTCTGCATTGTGTCAGCAAGCACATGGCTGACTAACTGGCAACCAATCTTGGGGACTTCAGCGGTGATTCTTCAGGGAGCTCTTCTTTCCCTAGAGTAAATAATAAATCTCAGGCAGTCAGGGTAGAGTAGTGGATTGAGAGACTTTATTTTGTGAATCAAAGGCCTATAACCCTTGGCCAGTGGTGGTATTGGTGGGGTTTTCCAAGGATTAATGTGCTTGATTTGCTGGAGCTAGGAGTGCCAGGGATACTTGATTTACCTGTAATGAAACAGCCCTATCATTAAGGGGGATAGCTGTACTTAATTATCCTGTGGGTGGGGGAGAATCTCCAGGTATGATTAGAGGTCATTGGTTCAAAGCCAAGGCATCTTATTAGCATAGGGTGGATGTTTCCAGGCATCCAGGTGCTTGGTGATAGGGTCTATTTACAGGAAGATTTTGGGCTTGTAATCTCCCTGAGGGCTGTGTGATGTGACACATAAGATCTGGGGTTCCCCAAATCAGGCAAAGAGGTGAGCCCACTGAGAAAGGATGTCTGTTGTCATACACTGAGTTCAGAAGCTATCAGGAAGTGCCAGACTTTGATAGTAGCAGGGTCCCACATAGATAGACAGACAGACAGATAGATAGATTATAGAAGACAGACAGATGATAGATTAATGATATGGATTATAGACAGATAAATAGATGAGTAGATAGATAGAGTGATAGATACAAAAACATAGATACATGTTAGATACATCAACCCAAATAAGAGTAAATATCTTTCACTCTGAATAAAAGTTTAATAATGATGCGTTTTAGGCAATGAATAACACATACCACAAGCAGATATATTATAATATAAATAGCTCCCCTTTTAACTACAGTGTCTTGATTTTGAAATAGCATTTAATCCGAACAACTAATATTGTGTAATATTTTTCTACCTTAATTAGAATTGGGTCTAGCAATGTGAAGCACTTGAAAGCAATCGTTCATAAGCATGTACCATAAACACTCACACATACACAAATATCCTACAGGTTTTCACATTAATGAAAAGAAATTCAGGTGAATCTATTTTGCCACCATGTGTATTTCCATATAAATGCATACACTGAAACTATGGTTATAAAAGTAGGAGTTTTTTTTTTGTAATTCTTTTTTTCTTTTTTCTTTCTTTTAATTTTTAAGTTTTATTAATTACACTTTATTCACTTTGTATCCCCCCTGTAGCGCCCTCCCTCCTCCCCTCCCAAACCCTGCCTTCCTCCCCCTTCTCCATGCATGCACCTCCCAAAGTCCACTGATAGGGGAGATCTTCTTTTCCTTCCTTCTGATCCTACTCTATTAGGTCTCATTAGAAGTGGCTGCATTGTTTTCCTCTGTGGCCTAGTAAGGCTGCCCCCCCCTCAGGGAGAAGTGATCAAAGAACAAGCTAATCAGTTCATGTCAGAGTCAGTCCCTGTTCCCATTACTATGGAACCCACCTGGACACTGAACTGCCATGGGCTACATCTGTGCAGGGGTTTTCGGTTATCTCCATGCATGGTACTTGGTTGGAGTATCAGTCTCAGGAAAGACCCCTGTGCTCAGAATTTTTGGTTCTTTTGCTCTCCTTGTGGAGCTCCTGTCCTCTCACTATCTTACTATTTCTCACTTCTTTCATAAAATTCCCTGCACTCTGTCTAAAGATTGGCCATCAGGCTCAACATCTGCTTTGATAGTCTGCAGGGTAGAGCATTTCAGAAGCCCTCTGTGGCAGGTTCCTACCTTGTTCCCTGTTTTCTCCTTCTTCTGATGTCCATCCTCTTTGTTTTCTGGATGAGAATTGAGCATTTTAGCCAGAGTCCACCCTCTTGATTAGTCCCTTTAAGTGTACAGATTTTAGTTGGTTTATCATACATCATAAATATATATCATACATATATATGTTTATCATACATATATATCCATATATATATGTCTATATGAGTGATTATATACCGTGTATGTGTGTCTTTCGTCTTCTGGAATAGCTCACTTAGGATGATCTTTTCTACTTCCCAACATTTACCTGCAAATTTCATGATTTCCTTGTTTTTTATTGCTGAGTAATATTCCATTGTGTAGATGTACCACAATTACTGTATCCATTCTCAGCTAAGGGACATCTGGGTTGTTTCCAGCTTCTGGCTATTACAAATGAAGCTGCTAAAACATGGTTGAGCAAATGTTCTTATTGTGTACTTGACCCTCTTTTGGATATATGCCTAGGAGTGGTATAGCTGGATATTGAGGAAGTGCTATTCCTGATTGTCTGAGAAAACGCTAGATTGATTTCCATAGTGGTTGTACAAGTTTACATTCCCACCAGCAGTGGAGGAGCGTTCTCCTTTCTCCATATCCTCTCCAGCATGTGTTGTCAACTTGAGTTTTTCATCTCGGCCATTTTGATGGGTGTAAGGTGAAATATCAGGGTCGTTTTGATTTGCATCTCCATGATGGCTAAGGACATTGAACATTTCTTTAAGTGTTTCTCTCCCATTCAACATTCCTCTATCAAGAATTATGTTTAGCTCTGCTCCCCATTTTTTAACTGGATTGCTTGAGTTGTTGCTTTTAAACTTCTTTAGTTCTTTATATTAACTGGATTTAGCCCTCTGTCAGGTATAGGGTTGGTGAAGATCCTGTCCCAGTCTGTAGGCTGTTATTTTGTTCTGACAACAGTGTCCTTTGTTTTACAGAAGCTTTTTAGTTTCTTGAGGTCCCATTTATTGATTGTTGCTCTTAGAGCTTGTGCTCTTGGGGTTCTGTTCAGGAAGTTGTCTCTTTCCCACTTTTTCTTATAACTGATTTAGAGTGTCTGGTTTTATATTGAGGTCTTTGATCCACTTGGACTTTAGTTTTGTGCAGGATGATAATATGGATCTATTTGCATTTTTTAAAATGTAGACATCCAGTTAGACCAGCACCATTTGTTGAAGATGCTATCTTTTTTTCGTTGTATGGTTTGGGCATCTTTGTCAAAAATCAGGTGTCCATAAGTGTGTGGGGTTACTTCTGGGTCTTCTATTTGGTTCCATTGATCCCCCATTATATTTCTATGGCAGTACCTTAGAGTTTTTTTTTTTTTTACTGTTGCTCTACAGTACAGCTTGAGATAAGGGATGGAGACACCTCCAGAAGATCTTTTATTGTAGAGGATTGTTTTAGAAATTCTGGGTTTCTTTTTTTTAAGTAATTCATTTATTTTTATATTAATCACAGGTTATATACTTTGTATCCCAGCCTCCATAGCCCCTCCCTCATTCCCTCCTACTCTCCCCATCCCTCCCTCATCTTCTCCACGCCCCCCTCCAAGTCCACTGATAGGGGAGGACCTTCCCTCCTTTCATCTGACCCTAGCTTATCAGGTCTCTTCAGGGCTGGCTGCAATGTCCTTTTCTGGGATCTAGTTAGGCTGCTCCTCCCTTGGGGGGGGAGGGGAAGTTGAAAAGCCAGCCATTGACTTCATGACCTAAATAGTCCCTGTTCCCCTTACTAGGGTACCCAGTTGGGTAATGAGCTACCATGGGCCACATCCGAGCAGGGGTTATAGTGTGTATCCATACATGGTCCTTAGTTGGAGGAACAGTCTCATAGAAGACACCTGTATCCTGATCTATTTGGTCTTTGTGGAGCTCTTGTCCTTGACAAGTCTTGGTTAGAGTCACCCCAAGGTACTTTATGTTATTAGTAGCTATTGTGAAGGGTGTTGTTTCCCTAATTTCTTTCTTGGCCCTTTTGTCTTTGGTGTACAGGAGGGCTTTTGATTCTTTTGAGTTGATTTTGTATCCAGCCACTTTGCTGAAGGTGTTTATCAGTTGAAGGAGCTCTCTGCTTGAATTTTTGGGGTCACTCATGTATATTATCATATTGTCTGCAAATAGTGATACTTTGAATTCTTCCTTTCCAATTTGTATCCCCTTGATCTCCTCTAGTTGTCTTATTGCTCTAGGACTTCAAGTACTATGTTGAAGAGAGATGGAGACAATAGTCAGCCTTGCCTTGTCCCTGATTTCAGTGGGATTGATTTAAGTTTCTCTCTATTGAGTTTGATGTTGGCTATATGCTGCTGTATATTGTCTTTACTATGTTTAGGTATGTGCCTTGTATCCCTGATCTCTCCAAGACTTTAAACATGAATGGATGTTGGATTTTGTCGAATGCTTTTTCGACATCTAGGGAGATGATCATGTGATTTTTTCTCCTTCAGTTTGTTTATATGGTGGATGACATTGATGGATTTCCATGTATTGATCCATCCTTGCATGCCTGGGATGAAGCCTACCTACTTGACCATGTTAGATGATATCTTTTATGTGTTCTTGGATTCGGTTTATAAGTATTTTATTGAGTATTTTTGCATCAATGTTCATAAGAGAGATAGGTCTGAAGTTCTCTTTTTTGTTGGGTCTTTGTGTGGTTTAGGTATCAAGGTGACTGTGGCTTCATAGAGTGAGTTCGGTAATTTTATATTTTGTAGAATAGTTTAGAGAGAATTGGGGTTCCTGTTATACTATATGAAGTTGAGAATTTTCCTTTCAAGATCTGTAAAGAATTTTTGTATTGGTGATTTGATGGGAATTGCATTGAATCTGTAGACTGCTTTTGGTAAGATGGCCATGTTTACTATATTAATCCTACCAAGCCATGAGCATGGGAGATCTTTCCATCTTCTGATATCTTTTTCTAATTCTTCAGAGACTTGACATTTTTTTCATACAAGTCTTTGACATGCTTGGTTAGGGTCACACCAAGGCACTTTATGTCTTTTGTGGCTATTGTGAAGAGTGTTGTTTCCCTAATTTCTTTCTCTGCCCTTTTGTATTCTGTATACAGAATGACTACTGATTTGTTTTTGCAGTTAATTTTGTATCCATCCACTTTGCTGAAGATGTTTATCAGCTGTTGAAGTTCCCTGGTAGAATTTTTGGGGTCACTCAGATATACTATCATATCACCTGTAAATAGTTATACTTTGACTTCTTCCTTTCCTTGATCTCCTTCAATTGTCTTATTGCTCTAGCAAGGACTTCCAGTACTATGTTGAAGAGATGTGGAAAGAGTGGGCAGCCTTGCCTTGTCCCTGATTTCAGTGGGATTGTTTTAAGTTTCTCTCCATTTAGTTTGATGTTGGCCATAGGCTTGCTGTATATTGCCTTTACTATGTTTAGGTATGTGCCTTATTTCCCTGATCTCTCCAATACTTTAAACATGAATGGATATTGGATTTTTGTCAAATGCTTTTTCAGCATCTAAGGAGGTTATCATGTGTTGTTTTTTTCTTTTCAGTTTTTTAATATGGTGGATCACCCTGATGAATTTCCATATATTGACCACCCCTGCATACCTGGAATGAAGCCTACTTGGTCATAGTGGATGATATCTTTAAAGTGTTCTTGTATTTTGTTTGCAAGTATTTTGTTGAGTATTTTTGCATCAATGTTCATAACAGTGACAGGTCTGAAGTTCTCTTTTTTTGTTGTTGTTGGGTCTTTGTGTTTGGTTTTCAGCATGCACACAGCAGCATATAGCTCTTTATAACTCCGGTTCTAGGAGATCTGATACCCCTTTCTGGATTCCTCAGGCTCCTGCACGTGCATGATGCACATAAGCTCACTCAAGCACCTGTACATCTCACTGGAATCAGAAAAGCAAGGCTGGTGTTCAGCAAGATCCTTCACCACTACCGACTGGTGTTGACATACAGCAGCTCAACCTTTCGGTTTATAATGGAGACTTGCCTGCTTGACACACTGGTGCAATAATTTCATAGAATTTGTGGGAGTAGCCAGCCATTATCTGATTAGATTTAAGAACCATTCCATGAAATGAAACTCACTCCTGACACTGTTTGGAAGGCCAAGAATCTGAGAGTAGATAGGTCATGGACCCAAGCAGAAAACATGTAATATTGTTATGCTAAGGAATCTAGCAATAAATGCCTCCTAATGACATTCTGCTATAGCCATAAATAAGTGTCACATGCAGCCACCATCAGAAAATCTTTGATCTGAAGAAGATAGGTACTAATACAGAGAACCACAGCTAGATACTGTGGCAAGAGTGAGAGATTTTGTGACAGTTGAAAACAAAATATCTTTAGGTGTACAGACTTTAGTATGTTTATCCTATCTTATAGGTTGAGTACCCACTTATAAGTGACTATATATCATGTGTATCTTTCTGCTTCTGGAATACCTCACTCAGGATGATCTTTTCTAGATCCTACCATTTGCATGCAACTTTTATTCCCTGTTTTTAATTGTTGAGTAGTATTCCATTGTGTAAATGTGCTACAGTTTCTGTACACATGCCTCCGTGGACACCTGGGTTGTTTCAAGGTTCTGTCTATTATGAATAAAGCTGCTACAAACACCCTTGAAGAGATGTCCTTGTTGTGTACTTGAGGATATTTTGGATATATACCTAGGAGTGGTATAGCTGGATCTTGAGGAAGTCTTACTCCTAATTGTCTGAGAAAGTGCCATATTGATTTCCAGAGTGGTTGTAAAACTTTACTTTCCCACCAGCAATGGAGGAGGGTTCCCATTTCTCCACAACCTCCTTAGCATGTATTGTCACTTGAGATTTTGATCTTAGCCATTCTGATAGGTATAAGGTGAAATTTCAGGGTCTTTTTGATTTGCATCTCCCTGATGGCTAAGGAAGTTGAACAATTCTTTAAGTGTTTCTCTGCCATTCTATTTTCCTCTACAGAGAATTCTCTGTTTAGATCCATAGCCCATTTTTATAATTGGATTGCTTTTTAACTTCTTTAATTCTTTATATATACTGGATATTAACCCTCTGTCAGATATAGGTTTCGTGAAGATCCTTTCCCAGTCTGTAGGCTGTTGTTTTGCTCTGAAAACAGTGTCCTTTGCTTTACAGAAGCTTTTCGGTTTCATGAGGTTCCATTTATTGATTGCTGATCTTAGAGCCTGTGCTGTTGGTGTTCTGTTCAGGAAGTTGACTCCTGTGCCAATGAGTTCTAGGCTCTTCCTCACTTTTTCTTATAACTGATTTAGTGTGTCTGGTTTTATGTTGAGGTCTTTGACCCACTTGGACATTAGTATTGTGCTGGGGGATATGTAAGGATCTATTTTTATTTTTCTGCATGTAGACATCCAATTGGACGAGCACCATTTGTTGAAGATGCAGTCTTTTTCCATTGAATGGTTTTGGCTGCTTTGTCAAAAATCAAGTATTACTCACTTATAAGTGGATACTAGACCTATAAGATAGGATAAACATACTAAAATCTGTATACCTAAAACAACTAAATAAGAAGAAGGTCCTGGGGTAAGATAAGCAATCCTTATCTAATGAGGATCTAAAGACTAATGGGGCAGACAATGGAAGTAGGAGAAAACAAGAAACAGGACACTAGGTTACCATAACGAGCCTCCGAAAGATTATCTATCAGTGTATCAAAGCAGATACTGAGACTCACAACCAAATCTTGGATAGAGTGCAGGGAATCATATGAAAGAAGGGGGAGTTAGTAAGACCTGGAGAGGCCACGAGCACCAGAAGAACCAAATATATCTGGTCACGGGGATCCTCTATGAGACTGTTCTCCAACAAAAGACCATGTATGGATATAACCTAGAACCCCTGCTCAGATGTAGCCCATGGTAGATCATTATCCAAGTGGGTTTCCCTAGTAAGAGGAATAGGAACTATTTCTGACATGAACTCAATGACTTGCTCCTTTACCTCCCTCTGCCCCCCAAGGGAGGAACAGCCTTGTTAGGCCACAGAGGAGGACATTGCAGCCAGTCCTGAAGATACCTGATAAGCTAGGGTCAGATGGAAGGAGAGGAGATCCTCCCCTATCTGTGAACTTGGAAAGGGGCAGGGAGGAGATGAAAGAGGGAGGGAGGGATTGGGAGGGAATGAGAAAGGAGGTTAAGGCTGGGATACAAAGTAAATAACCTGTGATTAATATTAAAAATAAAAAATTAATATAAAAATAAAATAAAATAGAGTTGGTGTTGAAGACATGTATACGAGCCTAGCCAATTGGTGAGCTTCAGGTACAATGAAAGACATTTTCTCAAAATTGAAGTTATAAAAGTAATCAAAGAAGAACTTTTTAACATCACCTCTATTCTCTACACATGCTATCCTGAATGAGCATGTGTGCGTGCACACACACTCACATATTCACACAAACACACACACACACACACACCACATTCAAACCTTTTCAAAAACCCATAGAATTATGCTTTGCAAAGTGCATACACTTCCACAATTATATATGTATGTACAAACATATGGTATATATTAATATTATTAAATTTGTTGACTGTTTTATTCATTTGTATAATGTGTTCATATTACCCTCACCTCCATACTCTTATTTCCATCCAACTCATGTCAAAACACCTTCTTTCCACAGATCCCTTTTATACATTCATGTCCTGTTGTTAAGCCTGGGTTTAAGCAGGTTCATCAGGGTTACAAAAGCTATGATAATATTTAATGAAGCCTAGTGAATTCAACTGTGAGTACACAGCTGAAATTAATGACTTCCTTTCTCCTGGAATCAGTGAAAGCCAGGAATTCACAGGGAAGGTTAGGAATCCATGAGCTTCTCTTGCATGTATGTCTATTATTGATTGTCCCAGTCTTATGAAGGCCAATTATTCCCAACGCATAATTGCTCCCATAAGCCAAGTGTTCTTATAAGTGAATTATTGCAATGGTTTTGTGATACCTTGAAGATAGCATTTTTCAGCCTTCTTCTGAATATTCTGGCTCTGATATTCTTTCTTCTTCTTTTACAATATTTCTTTAGTCTCTAGAGGAGGCATATAAATGTCAAATTTTTGGTTGAACCTTCAACAGTACCTTTTTCCTAACACCTTAAAAGTTCATGGGTCTCTGAATTTATCATTGTTCACTGTATAAAGAAGTTTCTCTGTGCAATGATGAGTGTAGCAATTGTCTATTGATACAAACATAGATTTAGGAGATAGCTTGACATCATGTAAATATAGCAGTAATGAAAATAAGAAGGGATAGGTATATAGTATTTAGTTCTTATTCGGCCTTTAGCCATTGAACCCTCTTAAAACGACTTTTTCTTTTTTTTAGATTTTATATTTAACTTTATTAGTAGAACTATTATTTACAATTTATTCACTCTGTATACTGGTTGTAGCCCTCACACTCATCTCCTCCCAGTCCCATCCTCCCTCTCTCTTCCTCTCCTAACTCTCTCTCCTAGCCCACTGATAGGGGAAGTCCTCCTCCCCTACTGTCTGACCCTAGCCTATCAGGTTCCATCAGAACTGGCTGGATCCTCTTCCTCTGTGGGCTGGCTAGATAGCCCCATTAGGAAGAAGTGATCAAGGAACAGGCACCTGAGTTCATGTCAGAGACTGTCTCTTCTCTTATTAGAGGAGACAGCACATGCTGGAGAAGATATGGAGAAAAGGAAATCTCCCTCCACTCCTGGTGGGAATGTAAACTTGTACAACCACTTTGGAAATCAGTCCGGCATTTTCTCAGACAATTAGGAATAGTGCTACCTCAAGATCCAGCATACCACTCCTGGGCATCCAAAAGATGCCTAACCATACAACAAAGACATTTGCAGAGCTACATTCATAGTATTTTTATTCATAATAGCTAGTAACTAGAAACAATCCAGGTGTCTCTCGACTGAAGAATAAAGAATCTGTGTCACACTCACCATGGTATAATACTCAGATATTGAAAACAAGGAAATCATGAAACTTGCAGGCAAATGGATGGAACTAGAAAAGATCATTCTGAGTGAGGTATTTCAGAGGCAGAAAGACATACATGGTATATTTTCACTTATAATTGGATATTAAGCACATAACATAGGATAAACATACTAAAATCTGCAGACCTAAACAAGCTAAACAACAAGGAGGACCATAGGGAAGATGCTTAATTCTTATTCAGAAAGGAAAACAGGATAGATACTGAAAGTGATAGAGGAGAGAGAACAGGACCAGAGTCTACCACAAATGTCCTCTAAAAAAACCACCATTCAGCAGGTCATCAAACACCACCCAGCAGGTAGCTATTGTTCCTACCTTTTCCACCAAGAAAGGAATGTTCTTCTTCATAAACATAATGAGAACTGGAAGATGGCTCATGCCTTTAATCTCAACAGGCAGGGAGGCAGAGGCAGGCAAATTTCTGTGAGTTTGAGAACTTCCTACTATACAAAGTGAGTTCTGGATAGCCAAGAGTGCACTGAGAACCCTGTATTTAAAAAAAAAAAAACAGAAAAGAAAGAAAAAGAAACCCACCATAATGAATGAATACAACACTTGTGTCATGTGGTCATGTGTTTGTGTTTACCAATTGGCTTACATAGTTGATCCATGTTCCAGAACTGAGAAGCCATTCTGTGATCTAACTGCTAAGGCCATATGATACACAGGAATTTCACTAGGGTGCCCAATATCCGGTAGTATATAACAATATAAACTTATGTGTTTACAACTCACATATCCAGCACAACCATGAGAATAATTATACTCCTATACAATTGTTTATCTCTGTCCAAAGAAAGCTCTACTTACATTTCTCATCCTTTACTGAAAATAGTTGGTTTTTTTTCTTCTCATACAATAAATCCAGATTACAATTTCCCCATCCCAAACCAAACTTTACACATGGGACGAGGAGGCCTTGGAATACTCATCTCTAAAGAGGAGGTCTCCATTAAATCTGTACCCTCAGAACTCAGGGGACCCTGCAGAAGAGGAGGTGCAAAGAGTGGAAGGCCAGGAGAGGATGGCTTCTAAATTAAGTGGTCAAGGCTCAGATGAACACACAGAGACTGAAGCAGCATGCCCAGGGCCTGCATGAGTCTTCACCAAGTCCTCCGCTTATGTGTTATTGTTCTACTCTTTTTTAATGCCATGTGTTTTCCAGATTAAATGCTCATGGCTGACTGCCTAGAATGGGTTTACATAGTCCAAAGTTAATGATATCTGTAATTGTTAAATTTGATTTGTCAACTTAACAATATTTAAAATCACCATAGAAACAATCCTGTGGGCAGCTCTGTGAGGAATTTTCTAGATGAGGTTAATTTAGGTTGGAAGACCTACCTTAACAACAGACAACACTATTCTGTGGTCTGGAGTCCTGGACTGCATAAAAAAAAGTGACAAGCACTGGCATGCATCTGTTTCTGTATCCTGAGTATAGGCACAACAGCACCAGCTGCCTCCAGCATGTATGACTATGATGTCCTTACCACAGGGGACTGCATCCTCAAATTACTCCCTTCCTTAAGTTGCTTTCTTCAGGGTATTTTTATTACAAAAATGAATAAAGTAACTGTTACAATATCCTATTCATTCATTTACTCATTTATTTATCTCTTCATGTATGTATGTGTATAAAATATACCTAATATATTACATACAACTATTTATGTACATATATACACATATAATACATATATGTATGCATGTATGGGAGATAGTACACCTCAAGAACACATATGTTTATTGACAGAAGAATCTGGGCTATTTTCTGAATACGTTTGCCTTCTTCACACACCCTGATATCATAGGCTGTATAGGATTCTCTTAATACACGGGACACTGATCCTGCAGCAAAGAGACATTGTCTTCTAATCATAGATCCCAATTCCAGCATCTGTATCCTAACCCCACCCCTTCATTACAAACAACCACCACATCTAAGGCTCAGACATCGTTGTGGAAAAGGTGAGGAAACATTGCCAGAAACAGAGGAGCAGGGAGTGTGCTATGAAGTTGTGTTTTCAAAATGTTTTTTTTTTGTTGCTGTTGTTTATTTTTTTGAAATTATATTTTAATTACAAAGTATTTCTCTACAGTCAATTCTCTTTAGCTCCATACCCCATTTTTTAATTATATTACTGGAAGTAGTCTCCTGTGCCAATGAGTTCTAGGGTCTTCCCCACTTTTTCTTCTAACCGGTTTAGTGTGTCTGGTTTTATGTTGAGGTCTTTGATCCTGTTGCAGTTTAGCTTTGTGCAGGGTGATAAATATGGATCTATTTTCATTTTTCTGCATACAGATATCCAGTTGGACCAGCACCATTTGTTGAAGATGCTGTCTTTTTTCCATTGAGTGATTTCGGCTTCTTTGTCAAAAATCAAGTTTCCATAGGTGTGTGGGTTCATTTTTGGGTCTTCTATTTGGTTCCATTGATCCACTATTCTGTTTCTATGCCAGTACCATGCAATTTTTCTTACTATTGCTCTGTAGTACAGCTTGAGGTCAGGGATGGAGATACCTCCAGATGATCTGTTGTTGTAGAGGATTGTTTTGGAGATAAATGGCAGAAAAACACTTAAAGAAATGCTCAACATCCTTAGCCATCAGGGAGATGCAAATCAAAATGACTCTGAGATTTCACCTTACACCCACCAGAATAGCTAAGATCAAAAACTCTAAGACAAAGCATGCTGGAGAGGTTGTGGAGAAAGAGAAACCCTCCTCCATTGCTGGTGGGAACACAAACTTGTACAAACACTCTGGAAATCAATTTGGCGTTTTCTTAGACAATTAGGAATAGTGATTCCTCAAGACCCAGCTATACCACTCTTAGGCATATATCCAAAAGATGTTCAAGTACACAACAAGGACATTTG